>JAVQJF010120397.1:0-26847 GCA_036023855.1 Gadopsis marmoratus
ATGAATTCTGAATAACCCCCCCCCCCCCTAGGAAAAGGAGCTACACTATTACACTTTTGCATTACATCATAAAGCAATTGTGGTACTTGCATTAGTTGAGTTTACTGAGTGTTTTAGGGACAAGACTGTGTTCAAACAGAGGTGTAAAATTCTTTCTCACTGTGCAGTATTTTAGCATTGTATAATCTTCCAAACTCATGGAACTATTACGCAAACCAGCCTTATTGGATCATATTTCATTGTCTCACCAGTACCTTGTTTAAAGACCCAGTAAGATCACATTACCTCTTACTTCCAAGGATCGCAGTAAAAATAGTAAAAAAAAAAAAAAGTCTTCAGCCTTAAATTTAGACTTTCTGACATGTATTTGCCACTTTGTTGGCTCAGTCACATGCACTCTGCTCATAATTCAGAGATTTCTGGCATGAACTGAAGGCAGAATTAGGCAAAGGGGATGCTTTCATAGGTATTATGCCAATGAAGAGACTTAAGAGGCTTTGTTCATTCAGTAAAGTAATGCCTTACAGTATGTAGTAATGTGATTACAAGGAATTACTGGACCTCCAACTCAGTTCTTAGTAGTTTTATAGTCTAACATCTCATCATCCACTTCGCTCTTAGGTTCAAGGCGCCATTGGCTATCTGTGCACGCACATTTATGACGTGTGAATGCATCTGCTCTACATAAGGGAGTTTTTTTTGTTGTTGTTTGTACTGTTTTATTGGCTGTTTGGGTCTGTGTGTTTTCAATTGATTGAGGTAGTCACCACACATCCGCACGCTCCTTCTCTCTCTCTCTCTCTCACTAACACACATTCATGCTCATGTCCTCGAATGACCTGCTCGCTGAGCCTGACAGCAGCATTCCTTTCTGTCTCTCTCTAGGACCTTGGAGCAGGTTTTGGCCAGAGTTTGGTTTAGATTTTGCACCACAACACTCATTGCCAGCTGTTTTTTATATCAGTTCAGAGTATGTGAAATGTTTTTGCAGATTTCCATCAGCTTTATCATGTTTAGCTGTTCTATAGGGTGCATGTTATTCCATTCATGCCATAGCATGCATTAACAAAAGCACTGTTTTGTCTTTTAACTGCAGTGTGTGATATGTATAGGCATCAGTTCCTTGCAGATAGACACCAAAGTGTCCCAGGATGCGAGAATTTGCACAAAGGCCTCTATTCCCTTGGCAGTGTCTGGGAGCTTAGTCCAATAAAAAGCTCTTTTATTTTCCCTTTTAGCTCATACTTTGATTTGATCTGTAAAATGATATGAGTGTAGTGCCAAAACAAGCACACAGTGATTTATCTTTTAAACCACATGTTGCAGGTCAAGATTTTCACACACATGCAGTGGTACACTACAGTGGCAGCGTCTCCTCACTTGTATATTCTCATATTCTCATGAACCTCTTAGGCCAGCTCTTAAATCTGATGAATCCCAGAAAGAACATAAAGACACTCAAGGGAAGCAGGGCAACAAGTACGATATTGGTGATAGCACTTATTCAAGGAGATAAATCACTTTGACCAGATATGGTTGCATACAAATGACATATTATGTCTTTATCATGATTGGTGTAGTGTTTCTTGGATCAGAATTTGTTAAGAACCGCAGACAAAGACAATACAGAGCAGACTTAATCCTGATGTGTGCTTTCTTCAATGTCTAATTTGTATGTTTACAGAGAGGCCTACATCAAATAGGCTATGTATGGTGTCACTGTTTTTGTAATCTGACAGAATAGTACTGAGGCTGTGTTAGTGTAACCTAGCGTACGCAATTCATTACACAAGACCTCGCTCTTTCTTTCCGTCTCTGTGGCAATTTTCCTCTCATCTCCTCCCCAGCTCAGTCTCTTTTCTTTTCATCTTTCCCGTGCCATGTAGCTGTGGCTCCACCTGTCTTTTAAAGGCCACCTGCCGCATCCAATCACTCCAGGCCACATAACTGTCAAAGATCGAATAACACTCTCAGATCGAATCTTGCCATATTAAGATTCAGTACATAAATAAATCTGAGGCTGTGACTTTTAACAGCGTCAGACAGATATTTTTGCACTCTGCGTGGCTCCATCAGGGTGTCTTAATTTATGTGCATATTTCCAAGGTTATCTGCACTTTGCTCAATTTGTGTCTCTCTGCAGTCTGAATGCAAGAAGCATCGCTCATCTACGGGACAAATTTTCAAATTGAGGTGTTGCGTTGAGAAGACGAGTCTGCCCATAGAAGCTTCATTATGGAAGCAAGTTTAAAAATTCCCTATGCTGATTTCTTTCCCTCACCATTAGGGATGGGTATGGGTAATAGATTATTTAATTACCTGTGTACATGCCAAATCAATCTTTTTTGATTGTTTTTTTTAATAGTAAGACAGAATGTGACTTCTCACATTGAAGCTGCCATTATATTGTCAACAGACTATACTGACCGTCCCTAGAACATATGGAGTTGCACGTTTTCGTCAAAAAGAACAACTTTATATCAAGGAAAATTGGTATGCCATTCTGTATGGTTAGATGTTTTTCTTCTGTTTATATGGCTGCTACTCGCTGTATTCAATGTTGTATAATGTTCTGCACGGGCCAACCTTTCTATCTTGAGAAGTGTGTTTTCTCATGAATCATATTTCTGACTTGAGAATGAAATTGTGTTTATAGGCAATATACCTTGGATTAAGACCATATTACAATGGAAAATAAAGTGCGTGTTGATATGTACCTTCATGCATTTTCCACACGATTAGTGATGCATGGACAAGACTGCATTTCTAAACTAGATTTCTTCCCTGTGCGATTATTAGATCTGGAAAGCAATGCATTTTGCAATAACCTGTTAAGGAAAAAACTAAAAATGATCATACTTAGTCTTCATTCTTTTGCTCACAGATTGTCAATTGTCTGTGTCAATGTGTGAGTAAATCATGCAGTCCAGTAAGTTAGCTAGCATTAAGCATAATGTTCCAGAAAAAGTCTGAGATAAGGGAGAGGATTTGGGCCCTTGTTAAAGGATAAGGGCTTTGACCCCAAGTTCAGATTTATTGACAAAAGAAGTTGAGGTATCTTTGTAGTTGAGGAGACAAGCTGTGTTAAAATGTGGAGAGGGCTTCAGACTGACCTGTCTGTCTGCCCTTTGTCCAAAGTTGTTGCTATATATTGCCACTGGATATTTACTGTATGCAATGAGCAGTGTGCTGCTACACACATCTCAGTATATGCCAACTTAGCCCTGAACTCAGTACAACTGTGTCAGCTGAAAGTCTGAACAAAACTGGATCCAAAGCTCTCTGCTGGCCTATAAAAACTCTCTCATGCAGACGGAAGAGAGGGCAGACTCATGAGACTATGAAATAGCTAATCTTTTACTGCACTCTCTGTCTGTCATAGCCTCTTATCTAGTGCCCTTCTCTCGGGGATCTTTCCCTGCACTAATGCAGACCAAATGGAGGATTGAAAGATGAAAGGAGCAATTGATGAGGAGGAGGGGAGAAAGGAAAAAAGATGGGGAGAGGAAAGCCAAAAGGGAGACCGTCTGGAAGAGATGTTTTGTCCTGTTCATGATTGAAAACTGAGACCAGTTGGGCTGTGAATCGGACAAATCCACACTCTGTTAAACAAATGCATGTTACCAGGTACCACATAAAAACGGTTGAAAGGGGTGGTGCCCTCTGCTAGAGGCAAATGTACCCACAATGGCCTCAGATGAACCCCCGTTTTCCCCTTACACATTGTTGCTGTCACTCTCCTTTGTAAATATGTGAAAACAGAAAAATAATGTAATAATAAAACCTACAGAAGAGCTAAAATCCACTGTTGAGTGAGTTCACAGTTTATAGAGGACTCTCCCTGTCAGATAGCTGCAAACCCATGCCGTGTCAGTCTGAAAATTTCAGCATATCTCAAGAGACCACTATAAAGCTTAACCAAATTTACTGATCCTGTCATCCACTTGCGTCATTCACCGATGATGGACCTGAATGCCGCCCATTGGGGGCTTTAGACGTGATTGTCAAGAGTCTGAATGCAGCCCCCCTGAATTATTTGTCATTTGTACACACAAAACAGATGCTTGAACAATCGGTAGGGTTAACATTACAGAATCAGGGTGTGATTTGTGCTGGAATCAAACTGCTGGCCTGTGGACCGAGTTACTCAGTTGTCCTTTTTCTCCTCCGTTCAAGAATGTTGTTTCTAGTGGGTAAGAGGTTGTTGAGATGCCTGTGATTTTAATGAAATGAAAATATACAAAAAAGATGTTTTATGACCAATGTTTAGTGGGATGTATGTAAGCAGTCAAGGATTTAGAGGTCTAGTGGTGGATCCTGTTTCAAAGGAGGGGAGGTCTGCTTTGTGTTCTTGTGGCATTACGGCCTGGAGATAAAGAGCCTCAGATCGTGAAATCCATACCTCTGAAATATATGTGTGTGTGTGTGTGTGTGTGTGGTGGGGGGGGGGGTTCTGTTTGTAACTCACCATTTCAGAGCAGTGCAGAGGGAAGGGTACCTTCAGTGGTGTTTTCATTTGTCTTTGTGGGCAGGGCATAGGGGTCGCTGGCTGTGTGATGAAAGAGGGGCCAGATGTTTTAGATGCATTTCAGTGTGACTCACCATCAGCACGGGCCTGGTGCAGCACTGCCTCACCAGTCCCAGGCCTACTGATCATAAATCAGTTTCAACTTCAACAGGATCCGGACAGCAATAGTTATGGTGTTTACTCAGACTCTAGGTTAAGTATAACCAGGTTAAGGTCATACTTCTGTTACATAAACAACTTAATGAGAGTATTTGAGACACATTTTTCATAATCAGAATAAGCATAATTTGATCAACAGAACTAGATTATTCATCAGTCTTTTGAATTACTCTTGGTATGTATACAGCATAGACATATTTTCTTTGCCTGCACATCACAAAAATGGATTGAAATGGATGCAAAATAGTGTGTTTGGGACAAAAAACAGCATGACTAGCAGTGGGGGAACAATTAAACTTGTTTTTTGTGGGAATGATAGCACAACAACTTAAATAACTAACACTGCAACTAAAGGTGTTTTGTAAAATAAACCAATGCAGAAAATGCCAACAAAATATATATAAACGCACATTCTCCTGGTCACGAGAGCCCTCTGTGATGCCGTTAGAGGTGTGGATGTTGTGTAGGAAAAAAAACCGTTCAAAGACATAATTGAAAACCCAATATTGCCATGACATTCATGTCCATGATGAGTGTATGTAAACTTCTGATCGCAACTGTATGTGTCTCGATCTAGTGGTTGAGTCGTAGTATTGACACCGATTTACACAAGCACACTATTTTCAAGAGGTCCTGACCTTTCAATAGAGTGGTGACTCGTCCATATCGACCAACGGGTTCCCGAGATATCGATGAGCATCATGACAGGTTTGCTGAGATCATTACACAGCAGAGCGCACACAATGTGTAGCGTATCAGGCCAAAGAGGAGGAAGAAAATGCTATTATGCTGTTCCAAAAATAACTGGAAATGCTGACAATGAAAAGTGGGACTACCAAAATGCCCACTGATTTCGAGTCAGACGATGAGGAATTGATGTAGCCTGACCTGAGTGGCGAGGGAGTGGATTACTTCGTCCCAGATCCACCAATGGAAGGGTATGTAATCTTTATATTGTTATCAATATATTTATGTTTTTGATGTCCAACATTTTGAACAGTGTACTAGTACAATAAATAAATAAATAAATCAACAAAAGGTTATAGGCTAAATTCAGGCAATTCACAAGGAAGGTTACTGACAATAACATGCTATAATGGTGTTATAATTGCTGGTCACTATCGTTAACGCTCACTATAATTCACTGTAGTCCACTTATTGTTACTTTTGTCTTTTGAGTCACACATTCTAAGCTATAGGCCAGTGAATGAATACATTTGTGTTTCAATCCCGACTTTTTTTTCTTCCTGTCTTACTTCCTTAATGACGATGAGGAGGGTGATGATGATGACCAGTGCCAGGTCTCTCTGTGCTTCACTCCTAAAAGGAACTGCTTCAAAGACTGGCACAACAAATAAATGACAGCAGTTGCCCACACTTTCCACTACCCGCCATGAGTAGAGGAGATTACTTTTTTTTTATTTCTCAAAACCCCCACCCATGGACCTAAAATTGTGTATATAATTCAAACATTTTTTATTGTATTGTTATTGTTTTTCATATATATATATGCTCTGTTTTGAGTCAAATTTAATTAACTTTGTATGCTTTTCTTTCAATGGGAATATATATAGAGGTCTGACAGTTTTAAAACAAAGCCAAAAACAGTTGTATTTAGATGGAATGAATATCTAGAGTGACATGTAAGTGAACTTAATGAGTTTTACAGTTTGTTACCTGAGAAAATTCAAATGGCACAAATGCCTCCCAAATGGCCAATTTGGAGATTCCGCCTAAACATGCCTCCACTAAATCCTCTCTAACTTTGATCTGCTTCACTTTATTAGAATCAGTCTTGGCACAGGTAATGTCCAGATGTTGTACTATGGTTTGCTAGAGGTTTTGGGCTGCAACTGCATAATTCCAAGGGGATATTAACTCTGAAAGTGTACAGTTTTGTTAGTCGGAAAGGACATTTTTTATTTATGCTATGTTCCATCTCCATTTACTCTGACCCAGTAACATCTATACTGATGCTTACACCTCTGCAGAAATCTCACGAGTGTTACCTTTATAATGATACCAAGATTATTCATATAGACATTGTAGTTGCAGAGATATACTTTGATAATTTTTGAGCAGGGGACTGAGCCAGATGCCTAGGGATTAACGCATCTATTTAATAATGATGCCAGAGTAACGACAAGACAGATGGTTGACATGGACATTGCATGATGGACAGTCCTGTGAAAGGTTTGTTTTGTTGTGTGTACAGGCAGCAGTAAAAGTGACTGTATATGATAGATGTGATGTTTCAATGAGTTAAACGGTGTGCTACATGCTATCTTAAGATGATGACAGATGTATTTCATGGCAGATCTGGGACCTGAAGTAGAACTGTCGGTGCTGAGGGCATTTTGAGTTTGAGACCTACTGAGTCTTGCTCAAGAGAGATTATTGTTTTGGGTGCACTGCTTGAATGATTGGTCTTAGGTCATCTGGACATGTTTAGTCTTAAATTGTAGTTTCCAGCATTTTCATTTTTTTGGGGAGTGCCGTAACTAAAAACAGAATAAGATGTATCGCTTAAGTTGTCAGAAAAACTACATTTAATTTAAGAAACATCTTAGCTTCCGACAAAGTGCATTATAGATTAAATTACTTGTTTAGATTGGTATTTTGTGCAGTGAATTATTTTTTTTTTTTTTGTTAGCTCAGTTTTACACCCTGTGTATATCATCTCCTCTGGCTCTATCGAATTAAACAGGATAATTGGAAACACGATAAAGTCATCATCTTAAATCATTAAATTTACCGACATTGTAAAAATGCCTTTGTCAATTAGACAGGCCAAGTTTGGATTTGCGCTAGAGAACAGAGGAAACCTTAGTGGAATTTTCTTCCTTTTTTGTTTTTAAGGGGCCTGACTCTTAATTACAGCTGTTATTTTTGTCAACAGTCCCTTTTTGATTTGCTGGTTCTGGATCAGAATTCAAGTCAAGCTGGTTTTGTCATAAAACCTCTCTGAGCCCTGTCTGAGTCTCTCAATCTGCTAGTGGGTGTTGTGGAGCTGCAAGGGAGGGTTTGATTGGATGCAGGTGTTGAGCTCTGGTGTAGAAACAGTGTCAGGATGTAGGTGGAGATGGGGAACAGTGGGGCCGGGTTACAAGGTCAGGGATCATAAAGATTCATAATAAGTAAGTATTTCAAAGAACAATGTTTGGACAGGAGATGGTCATATCACTTGTCAAAAATCACAAAACTTACAATTTCAAATAAGTGAAAGAATTCACAAATTATAGAGGAACTAAGTGATACCCTTTGGCTTCTATTTCAACTTCTGACATTTTTTTATTTGTATCACAAGCCCGCTGATCTCTATTCAATCAAATAATGAGCTGAGGCCCAACTAAAATCAGAATAGTCCTCAGACTCGGAGGTAAAATAAAAGCCATGTGTAACTAAGAGTTAATGACTGCAGTGAGACATATTTAGCCCCCCACACTCCACTCCCTCCACCCCACCTACCCACCCGGAGATAGTGTTTCTGCTTGGACATCTGTCCAGGGTTGGCAGTAGCAGATGTTGTTGACGGCTCTGAAGCTGAGAGGAAGTTCCAGCCACTCCAAAGTCCAAATGTTTCTTTTTTCATTTCCCTGTTGTTTTTTTTGTTTTTTTTTCCCCCAGATCTGAAAGAAGATGAGATATTCCTTTGGGAATGATAGGAACCAGATTTGTGTGGCTGTCTTTTCTGAGAGCACAGAAAACCCTGTTTTATGTGTATGGATTTGTGTTTCTTCTAAAAGGAGGATCTTGTGTAATGGGGGATTCCAGTGTACTTTGATTACAACGATGGTGAAGCAAACTCTTTAAAAGCCTACACCGACACAAACACACACACACATGCACACTAAGCGGGTGACTCATACTGTAGCATCGGCTGATGCACACAGCTGAGTTTAACCGAGACCTCCTGTGAGCCTGGGAATCGATGCCAGCCTACACAAAGTATGTGCATTGTGGAAAAAGATTTTTGAATTGTTGCATTGCTCTGAGTTGACTGTTACCAAGGGTAGAGATGAATGTTCAGAGGCATTGTTGTAGTCTTTAACAACCAATGTGTTCTTAAAGCCCTTTATTATTTTTAAGTTTAACTAATTTCATGTGAAGTGAAAGAAGAAAGTACATTTTAATATCCTCAGACAAGCATAGTTGAGGGCTTGGTAACGGAGCCTCGTTTATCCAGTTGGTTATTGTCTTTCAGTCTTGGAATCATGAATGTTTTTTACATAGAGCTGTTGCTGTTGTTCAATTTGTGTCTTTCCTCTCCCATTGCTGTATTTCTTTAGTGTTCTGGATCCATTACTGAAAGCATTACAGCATCAGCAAAAGATTTAGTTTTTTCTTTCCCTTTTTTCTCAAGGCCATGGGAGCTAGCAAAGCCCGCAGAAGAGAATGATTGTTGATTGTTCAGTGCTCTTCTCTCCAGTACTGTGCTGCAGTGTCACAGCCCTTCAATCCTGCTCTTTGGACCTCCTGTATGGGGGTGACCAGCCAGCCAGCCAGCACTGATTATTTAAGAGTCCCAATCCCTAAAACTTAGTGGTCAACAGTAACCAATACACTTAGGATCTGCTGATGGCCCCCGTTTCTCACAAATTGAGCTCACTCTGTCAAATCTAATATATTGGGCTGAGTTTTAAGTGAGCCAGCTCTTTGTTGAAAACTGATGCAGTTATGCAATCAAGGCAAGACTGTAAAGTTTTCCCTCGTCAGGGGATTTGTCTGCTCCAAGAAAGCCCCCTCAAACATTTCACACCTTGTTGTATAATGAACTGTTTTCTACTAACAATCTTGATTTATTTATTATTTTTTTGAATTCAACCTAATCTACAAGCAGAATCATTTTCTACCTCCTAAAACTTTTTGTTGATACAATTTTGTAATTATTTTTGTTTATGCATCATTGCCAACCAGCTTAATGATGATAGTGTACTATTAGCTAAATGAGAGGTAATTATCATCAGTACTCACAGAATCACCTAATGGTGCACAATTGTGTTTTATATGAACCTCTAGCCTTGTGGTAAACATAGACAACATATCAATAAATTATGCTAATAGGAGAAAAACATATTATACTACACGACTGAAACTTATCCCAAGTACACTTCCTAGTCATTTTCTGTGAAGTGACTGTATCGCTTGAGTGTAGATTCAGATTTTGATTGTTTTCGACTGAGTCATAATTTAAAGCCAAGCATGACAATATTACATCCCAAATAGTGGAGAGGAGTTGTTCTGACGAAGTGAGTCGTGGGACAGGATGTGGACCCGAGAAGTTCCTGTGTAATTGCTGCACAGATCTCACACACCGTTCCAACTCTGTAAATGTTTTTGTGAGCCTCTGTGTGCTGCTCCTCACAGCTGAGAATGCAAACTGCTCTCAAATGGAGGTTGAGAATCTAATTGAGTGGGACAAGGGTTTACAATATCAAGTATCAACCGTAGCAACTTGTGAACTCTGGTAATTATGCACGTAGATACACTAGTTGGACAGTATAGACTCATCATCATGCTTGAGCTTACACACATGCGCACACACACGTATGCACGCATACACACGACTGCCGACGGATGAGTACTTGGCAGAAGGCACGATTGATTCTTAGTAAGAGGGCAGTGTTATGAAGTGTGGGGATAAGTATAGATCTCTATAGATGTCTGCCATGAAGAAACACTTAAACAGCTGGTTGTCTGTTCGGTTTCTCACTGTTCTCAATGAGCTGACTGAGCATTGTTGGCATGGATTTAGTCTCTGTGGGATACTTCAAGTATGTATATACGCCTTAAAGGAATAGTTTGATAGTAATACGCTCAGTCACTAGTGCCAAGAGATGGTTAGCTTATCTTGGACAGAGCCAAGCTAGCTGTTTGCACCTACTCCTAGTCTTTATGCTATGCTAAGCTAGGCTTCATGTTTAGCACACAGGCATATGAGTATAGTATCAATTTTCTCTTCTCTCTCTGCAAATAAGCATTTTCCCCAACATGTGGAATGATTCATTTAACTGTCTGTTTACTGGGTACATCAACCCTCCAGACTAATGCTCTAATTGATCAGGAATGTTTTATGCGTCCTCAAACTCATTCAATTCATTCATTTGACCCATCTCTCACAGTCTTCTGCTATATTAAGAATCTAGTTCGCTCAGCCTCGATCCATGTCTGTGATTGAACCGTCCTGGTTGTCTGATCGGGTGAGTCAGACTTCTTACACTAATAGCTTCCATCAGGCCTGGCGCATTATGGTGATGAGGCGGCAGATTTTGTGGTTAAACTGGCAAAGTCTCTTAGATGACGAGTCAAGCCGACTGCTTGGGGCAGGGGGACGCTAACCCAGAACTTCAAAGTGAAGTTTGAACTGGGGGTTGGGATTCTGTGTGGGACTTTGGGATTGGAAGGGTTAGGGGGCAACAAACATCATCTGTAATTGAGGTTTGTGAGGTTTGTGTTTTTCTGCAGGCTTGCATATTCTCCCTTAAATGTTTTATGTCTGTTGAGCATGCCCCAGCCAGTCCCAGCACCAAGTGCAGAAGAAGATTGAGCTGGAGACTGAGACCTCACATAACATCATAGAGAAAGCACACAAAGAGAACATACGAAACCTGCCAGACAGGAGACACTGCAAGACCTCTGTTGAGTCTAAGTCCCCGAAACTGTGAAAAATTTTAATGAGAGCATGCTGTCAGTTCATGTAGGAATAACTTTTATTTCAAACCAGTATACCCCCTCTAACTAACTTGTTGTTGGAAAGCTTTGGGCAACAGTTGGGGGTAGTAGTGTGGTCCCTGACCTCTGTCTGCTTACAGTGAACATGCGCAAGCACAAAGCTGAGTGAATGTTTCCCTCCATCCGTCTTTCGTTGTGTCTGTGTTGACAGGATGATTGTATGTTAATTTGTATGTCTGTTGTCACATGGGAGTTATACTGTCCAAATTAACAGCAGTGCTCTACTGTGTGTGTGTGTGTGTGTGTGTGTGTGTGAGACCTCGTAGCGCACGCATACACACACACACACACTTTCCTCTGTGTTTGTGGTCACAGTCTATCTATAGGAAAAGCCTCAAGAAACTATAGGAAAACCCAACAACACTCCAGCTGCACTGTGCTGCTCTGTAATTAGTGCATCGAAACCACAGAGCTCCAATGACGCCTGGGTGACTTTCAGCGCTCTGGGAGATTAGGATCCCCCTGCGATGTCTCGCTCTCCATTCTCTGCCAATTCCTTTTTATTTCTTTGTCTAAACATGACTGAAATTAAATGAACCCAAATAAAAATGAATGCTCAATAGCATATCTTATTATGGAGTCTGGATAAAAAGTTAACTTGTAAAAAAATATATAATTTAATTAAATGGACCATAAAGTTCCTCTCCAACTCGATGTATAAACATAGGGTGGGATGAGAAGGAGTGAGAACAGCAGGACTGAAATGTTTATTTACATCACTCAGATACCACCGCATGACTCGTTCCTTGCTGCAGAGTTACTTGGCATGTTTTGTGACACTGTGCTTGTACACACTGATGGCTGTAATCAATAAAGGAACATAAACACATCAGATAGGACATAAATGAGGCTTTCTGCTGTTTGTTTGATTTGTTTGGTTCTTGTTTCCAGTTGTGTGTTGTAGATCATTGCAGAGCCAGCCAGATTGTTGCTTTTCAAATGCTGGATGAAGCTGATACAGTGGGGGTGGGGGTGGGGGTGGTCCATTCAGATTTATTACCCTTTTCTGTGGAAATGAGAGTAGATTGATTGACTGATGATAACATTGAGAACGGACAGAAAAATGTCAGTTATGGTTGACTATTCGTCTGTCCTCTCCCTCCTTGTCTGTCCCAGGTGCTGCGTGGGGCTCAGCTCATAGCGGTGGCATCAGCTGATGGCGGGGCAACAGCAGTAGAGGGTTCCCCCCTCCCCCCTGACATCCAAGTGCAGTACGTCCAACTAGCCCCCGTTGCAGATCACACAGCTGCCGTACAGGTAAAACAACACACACGCACTCTTCCAGGCTCTTGTACACGTGTACACGGACACAGATTGTTTGTAACTGGGTAGCATTCCAAGTGCTGGAGTATGCAGCTTTTGTCTGAGGTGAAACAGACCCTAGTACTAATCTAAATCAGTCCCACTACACATGTTTGGTTTTGAACCAATCCATAATAAATAACTGTGTTCCTTACCTCTTCAATCTGAAGTACACAGATCAGTAATCAGTCCTTCAGTGATGCCATTAATCTGTGCTGTTTATTAGTACTCAGCCAGAAGATATAAGTCCCAGGATTTGGCATATTGTAGTACTTTGACATAGAAGCAACAGCAATAATCTGAAACGTACAGTATGCTTTTGTTTCAAACCAGGAATATCTCAGTTCATTTTGAAAGCATGTTTTTCTGATGTTAATGTGGATTTGAAAGTTTACTTTTAAAAGTAATTTCAATTTCACTCAACTATGTGGGTCTTCTGGATAATTTCATTGTTCCATAGGTTTATGTAATAACCTATAGCAGAGTTTTATATTATAAATATTTCAGATTTGTTCCTCGCTAGTCACCTTTTTTGTTAGTCTTTTGTGTCAAATGGAACTAAATACACAGTACATAAGAGCCTCATCAGCTGTTTCTGGTGAAGATACCCGTCAGATCCACAAAATTACATTCACAGCTAATTCAAAACATTTTGTCGTTCCAAACCAAAAAAAAAATAATGCCGCACCACCTCAAGTCAAACGATTGATAAAAACACAAAAGGGATCGGATTGTACTTGATGAAGCCTGATGAACTTGATGAAACACAGGAAACTGAGTTTGGCAAGCAAAGCTTATTTTCTTACTGCAGTACTCGTCGGAATGAGTTTCATACAGTCTTGTGCCTTTAATTATTTTCTTTAACTGAACTGCAGTCTTTACAACAGGGGTGCTAATTGTTTGTACTGATGATTCATCCATCCAGTGGGACTTGTGTCAATGCCGCAAAACACTTTTTTGTATTTAAGAAAAGTGCTGCAGTGTAGCCTATATTTTGAAAGTATGTGTGAACAATTTACTCCAAAAACAAAAGTCCCCTTGTTTCATAGATCATAACATAGAATTGGGGATAAATATATTCTCTCTAAAACTGAAATTGCATGCTCATTGTGGGAGTGGCCAATAGTAAATTGTCTTTATACTGAATCATTTAGGTCTATCCAATTAAAAATTTTAACTGAACAATTTTCTTCTGTCCTTTAGTATATATTTGCCAGTTTTTAATCCACACCTGTCTTATGTTGTTTTTTATGTAACTTTTTTCCCTTCCTTTTGAGAAATGATGTGCTGACTAGCACCTGCCTTCTTTTGTGCTATAATGGTTTGATCAGCTTCACAATGAGGCAGAATAAATCCTGTAATTTTTCATTCATAATTACTGTAATGTTGAGATGAATTTATGAGTGTAATTTTTGCAATATAGCTAAACTACTTAAATGTACAATGAATATGTTTTTGCCCTGTTGTCATAATTTTGCTTGAACAAAATACACTTAGCTTTCAGTCATTATGACAGGTGTTTGGACAAACTCATTTAATGTAATAAAGTGAAGTGGATGGAGTTTTACAAGGAGAAGAATAGTAATTAGTAGATATATCCTAAAACCACTTGATGATTGAGCTTGTTGAGCAACAGCCACATGTGGAATCAGGATGGTGCACAGGCACACAGCACAGTGGCCTTTGAAGTGGTCAGTTTATCTCTGAGGAATATAAAAGAACAACATTTTTCCATTGTTCTCTCTGCTTTTTGTTTCCCCCAAATATATTGAATATCACATTTTGTCCTTATGGCTTCTTTCCCTCAAGTCCCATGCTAAAGTGGCTGAGGTGTCCTGAGTCAAGTCTTTTTTGTGTTAAGTCTAAACAGAGAACTTCAAATGATATATGGCTGTGTTTAAAGTACCAGTCCTATCCTGATATAGATCTCTGTGCACACTCTGTAGTGCCATTGATCATATTCGCCTCACTGCAACTCATGCTGAGCGCAAATGTGATGACCAGTCACAGAATTTGGGATTTCCTAGTTAAAACTTTGCCTTCTCAGTGCCTTGTTGTCTGCCGTTTTCTAGTTAATTGGTTCATTGCCCCTGTGAGCATAGCGCCGATTAAATCATCCTATACTGATTTCATTTTTTTGGGTGTGGATCATACACAAACTGATGGACTCTGAAACGCTATTTATTTGTGTATTGACACCACCAGGCGCTGTTTTCCAAGGTCTGTGCTCCATGTTGCTTGGCACAGCGAGCAATCAAGTTTGTTTACTCAACGTATTCGTTTGAATGGATTTTTAGGTCTAAAAAGAGCAAATGTTTTCCTAATGTGTGATTGTTCACAGATCTCGACAGAAATCAACAAAGTTGACAGAGGTCTAATCAGTCATCAGCTTTCTGTTCAGTAGAGTTTGGGTTCAGTAAGGGCGCATGGACATTCTTAAGGACAGAATGAAACCGCTTGTTAACAGTGTGGTGTGTATTGATCAAACAATATTTAAACTCGTCAAAAGCAGATTTTCATTAGACTTCAGTGCCAAAATGTTCATGTGCCAAGGAAATAGGTTGGTGATAAGATACATGCAGTATGTTCAAGTAGACTTTTAATTTTCCTTTAAGGACTTTTACAGAGTAAGAACCTACCTAGATCTATCCAACCAATAATTGACCTCAGGATAAAATTTGTAATGCATACAATTAAGGCACAAGGAAGGAAAGAAGGCAAAATACATAGAATAGCTTTGACCAATTACAACTGCAAATAAAAACTGGAAGGGTATTGTAAAGACACAAAGGATCATTGAGTCAAGCAGCCTATGTGGGAGCATAGGTATTTGGCTTGGCCAGGGTGGGTTATTATCATAGTTGGGTTTTGATGTCCTAGAGTGTAAACATTGCTGACTTTTAGTTCAAAGTTCAAAGGAAGGTTAGTCCTGTTCTTTTTCCCCTTTTCTGAAAAGTGTTGAATCGAGACAATTGCTGTTATCCATTTCCAGACATATGGCAGCATTTATACAAGTTCTTGAAAAATTACTTAGGCCTTGGTATTTATTTATCTCTGCATTTTTCCTCTCTTTATTTAATAGTTTTCCATTACACAAACTAGATGAAGTAGGGGGCATCATGCAGAGCTGTTTTTGCTTTCCAAGGGGAATTTCTGCAAGTTGGTGATGACGGTGAATGTGTGTCTGAATTCTGACACAACATGCGTCTAAAGTCGGGACTACAGAGCACCAACAGCCTGGTTTAAGCGAACGTCTTACAAAAATGCCATAACAATTTCAGATGCATACAATTCAGAGCAATTCATCCATTGTCATTCAGTATTTTCAAATGGAGAACAAGCACTGTACTATGGCAGTGGATCCATAGGAGCTTCACTTGGCTTGCTCTTTACCACCAGTGGTCACAGTGCGTCAGCCTCATGTGTTGTTGTATTGTGTGCTGCTGTGGTGCAGCCGTGCTCCATTCAGTGCTGTTGTCTAGTGACAGCATGCCGGGCTGGAGGGAGGATTAAATGCTGCAGGTGTGTTTGAGGGAACTTTTGGCGTTCAATCGAGGAAGGAGTGAGTCACTCTTCGTGGTCATCATCCAGGAGGGAGACATGAACCTCTCATCTTTTAAGGGGTTTTCACCCTCACAATACCTTGCTCTGTCTGACACCGGCCACAGAGACAAACAGAGAGCGTTAAAGTACAAATAGCTCATCTCTTGTCAAGTGTCTCCCCACCTGTCACTCGGCTTCTTTCCTCATCCCTTTCACCAACTATCTTGCTCTGTCTTCTCTCTGAGATATCTCTTCTGTAATCTCTTGTCACTGTGGTTGTCTTACACAGTGACTACAGTATGGCTGGGCCTCAATCTGTTCATGGAAAACGCACTTTACCTGTCTTACAGCATTTTGAAAATTACACGAATTTGATGAAGCAGGATGCTACATAATTAGTGAATGTTTTATGTGTACGATCACACTGCCTTCCCGTTCATCACCTCTCTTTCATGTGTTCCAGGCTGCTGAGCTGGCTCCGGCCCTGCAGGCGGACATGGAAGTGAAAGAGGCCATTCAGGGTGCCATCCAGGGAGAGAACGGGGAGGTGGTCCAGATTGTCACCTCTGTGGCCACCTGAGAGCCCCATCAGGTTCAACACAGCCCAGAACTCTATACAGCATGGCCTGACGAGTCTCAGTAGAACATCACAGGTCGACAAATGCACACGGTCTGACAGGCAATCGAGCCAGAAAGCCTTTTTAACAAATAGTGAAGGTCACTGATGAAACAGAGGGATATTTTTTTCTTTGTATGTTTTCCCCTGCAAACTGCTCAGTTCTTTGCCAACCAGATGTGGAAATGTGGAAATGTTCACCAAGAACTTGAAAAGACCATGATACTCCAAAATCTGCTCTGGTCTTTCTGTTGTTTTCATCACCAGAAGGACCTGCCCATCGCAGAATACACAGTGGGATTATTGTCTATCCAGGGAGGATGCTGCTTATGTAGACCATCACCCTGCCACTTCATCAGCGCACACACGTGTTTACATCAACTTTGGAAAATAGTGGAGTTATTTGGAGTTAAGCCACTTGGCTAAACCCAAAACCCCCAAGAGTGTTTGTAAAACCCCTGAATCCCACCTCAAACAACCAGAGCTGTGCTCCTTTTCTCTTAATTTCTTGTCATGGTGGACTGCAGTGGAAAGTAGATTTAGGACCGCTACTCTTGGTTGTGATTAATATGATTCTTTGTCACTCTCCGTGATTCAGTCCATACTATGTCTCCGGGCTGTGAGCTCTGCCTTTGCTCAGCTTGCTTCCATATTTCTTTAGCCGCACAGCTTTGTTTGTTTGTTTGATTTATCTAATTGTAACATGCCGAAAGCTTTGGGGAGCTTTAATTTTGGAGGTAGAAGACCATGAAATAGAACAGATGGTGCCAGTGGTCGACAGTACAAGTTGCTAGTAGAATACCAAGGAAACCTTGAAGTTGTTTATTTCCCTCAGTTTTGACTCCATGAAAGATACATTCATGTGAATAAAACATGTTTGTGGTTGCCATAAAAGTGTGTTTTTATTTTGCTGTCTTTCTGTACTTTCTCTTTATTTCAACAAACCGTGGTCATCAAAATCGCTTCAAATATTTCCAAGACATGACTTTGTTTTCATCCGCTATACATAGACAATTGAAGAGAGCGTGAAACGATAGTTTGGTTTTGAGGTTTTGTTTCATGTTGGGCTAATTTATTTACTATTTTTGAAGTAAATATGTATCATGTCAACTTCAATAACCATAGGCTTAGGCTACTGTATTGTTGACAAAAATAAGCTTTTACTTAGTCTCACTCTAAACAAGGTTTTTGTCAAAAGACTAATGAATATCTTGGTCTCATAACAGTTTTTGAACTGTAAATATATTTCTTTAAAATCCACTTTGTGCCCACTGCACGGTTGTGTTTTTCTGTCAGTAAAGACGCAGAGAATGTGTTGTGTTGGAGTGATGCGCCGCTAATGATGAATATCTCTGCAGTCAGCAATAAAAGAGATAAGCGAGACACCCTGAGGCTGTGTGTTGGTTAGGGGAAGTTTCCCATGCTCAGTGTGATGCAATAGTGTATTTTGGAGTAGGGGTAAGAACCAGGCGACAAAATGAACTTGATAAAACAACATCCATGGTCTTGGCTGCTTCCTCTTGTTTCCTTTCAGTCTGTTGCTGTCTGACCCCCTTTACACCGTCTCTTCATCTTTTCCATTCCCCTCACCGGCTCTCTTACGTACTCCTCTTCTCCCGCTCAGCTTGTGTTTTCCTCTTTCTCCTTTGGAAGCCATGTTAAAGTCATTTTACTCCCCTTAAAAACTACACAAAGCAAATTTTTTGTGGGACAATCTGGTGTGTCCATCCCTTTGAAATAATCTCGACATGGCTGAATTCAATTGTTGGCTTGGACAACTGTCTTCCCCCCCGTGACCCCCTCCATTAAATCTTGGATTTGGAAGGGAACAGTCCCTGCTCGTAACAAGACTTTTTCTCTTTACTTTTACAACTCTGGGCTCCATCCAGGAGCTGGAGTGGTTACCATAGTGATGGGCCCTCTCACAGACTGCCCTTAAGATAACCTGCTGAAAACAGAAATGAATGATGGATACAGAGCGATGAGATTGTTTGGAAGCAGAATGCATGTTTGGGGAGAAGGAGTGGAGTGATGGACAGAGACCAGGCGGTGTATCTTTCCCAGCATCTCCAGGCAGCTCTGTGTTCCCCTGCAGAGACGGCGGCTCTGCTGGCATCTGCTGCAACACACAAGTACCAACCTCTTCTACTCACCTGGCTTTTACTTTGGCTGCATGTCTTCCCCTGCTCAAACTTTTTATGAGGCTGGAAGAGTTATCTCAGTCTGCAAAGATGAGTGAACATATTTGTTGGAGCAAAAATATCACATCACAACGTGTCTCCAGGATCATAAATCAGCATGTGTGCCTTCAGGAAACAAAGCTTCCCCACAGCCAGGATTTATCTTAATTGTGCCAATGGACAGATTACACCACAGCAGAGGCATCACAGCTTGCAGTGTACACACATTTAGTTTTTTCTCACTTGCTGAATATTTCAAAAGGGCATGAGAAAGGCATGCAAACGTTGCCTATAGAAACGCCTCTTCCATTTGATTGTGTTTCTTGATGCATGTGAGGACAGAGTATTTAGCTTTGTTGACATAAGATTATGGGGATTCTGGATGTACAGTATGTTTGGCTCTCTTATTTTATTAGACAGCAGCAAGTCTTGGACCAGAGTCCGGTGAAGCTTTGCACCGCGGCTGTTTTTACATGCATCATAAAATGGCCTGGGCTGTTGGATGTAAGTTTTTGGGATGTTGAACCTCCAAAAATGCTAGCTACAATCAATAATTGAACTGCCAACAAAACTCATTGCTTAATAAAAGATGACAAGCTGCTAAAAGCCCTAATTTGATCATCCTTTTTTTGGTCTTGCTTTGCATTTTACATCAATACCTGTTTTTCATGTAAATATGTAAATATCTGCAATACCAATAATAGATACTTAAATATTTCAATATATATGAAGATTTCCACCCTAAATCAGCATTTATTTTTCCTAGAATACAGTTTAGTTTATATTTTACCAGAAGATCCATTTCTTCCAAATCTAGGAATCCAGCAACCAAGATAGACTGTTGTTGTGAATTTGACTAAAAGGTATCAAAAAAGTACTGTTTTTAATTGTGATTTATTAAGTATCAAGTATTAAGTTTACAGACTCCTTATAAATAAAAGGTTTAGAAAACCAAACGTGTTAGTTTGTCGTTTGCTGTTACCAGTGATGGAAGAAGTACATAGAAGATACTGTATACAGTAATGGAGTAGTACACAGATATAAATATACTGTAGTGCAGTAGTAGTAGCATTATAACTTTTAAGTACTACTAAGCTACACTAAACCTACTTAGTTAATCGCATTGATGCATCCATCACTTCTCTTATATTGGTCAGAGGTGATTACAGTTGCAGCCATCTAATAATGCGAAGCTTGAAAAGCGGGGACACTGTTTTCTGCACGACTTCATCTGAAGACTTCAGTGCTGTCTTAGGCTTTCTCAGAACTGTCCAACTTTCTTAATTATTTCTCCCTAGTAGGAACTCTTAATTGATCCAATTATATCAGTATCCTATTCTTGCTGCAGTGACTAACACGTATTTGTATAAATGCATGGTCTCTCCTCATTGGTTATTAAGTTTGACGCTACTCAAACCTGCATCTGCCGGCAGGCACGAGGCGTGTAACGAGCTGTGTGCACGCGCTGACTGTTGTGATTATGTCACCTGGAACCAGCGACCTGGAAGAGACGGGAAGCTCCATCCATTTTGTTTCGTTTGACTGACGCTTCAAAGATACGAATGATAATTCGCTCAGAGCCACCAGGGAATACCTGGACGCGTGAAAAGTCGCAAAAACTGCGAGAGCGGGTGCGCAGAGAACAGCTGGAGCTGCGTGGATGGGAGGTACTCCTGCAGTTCAGCGGCCAGATGTGAGACAGAGGAGGGGTACCAACTCATCCAGACAGCGGCTACAAAATGCTTCCTGGTCAAAGACTTTGAGAACAGCTAACTGCTCAAGTTGGACAGCTCGGACCTTCGCTTGAATGCTTCTCAGTTTAGCGTCGAAGGTAAGCTGAACATTTACGGCCGTCAGTGTCGTTAATTGGAATGCGTGTTACGTCGAACTGACGGTGAACTTGAGACGTGATGACGTGGGGAGGTAACTGCATTTGACGGGTTCACGAGATGCTCTGTGATCTGCTTCTCTGCTGCTCTCGCTCTCTCTATTTTCTTTCTTTAACAATAAAGTTAATCCAACCCAGTCCAGATGTTGCGGAAGGCTTTTCAAAGTACAGTGGTTCACAACGTGCCTCAGCTGACAGGTTACCAAGCGTCTTAATGTGAAGAATGAAGCAGGTACATCATGGCAAGGACCCTTAATGATATATAAAAGCAGAGTTCGAAGAGTCCAAAAAAGGGATTTAGCCTACTGGATTGCACTTTATGTCTGTGTTTGGTGTGTGTGTGTTGTGTTAATATGCGTGGGTTGCAATAAATCATGTCTTGGACACATGTCAGAGATGGAAATGACTGCATCTTGCAGTTTATTTTTGTTCAAAAGTTTTTTTTAACATGCCAGAATGGTCCTTTGTTTTCAGAGACATTAGGGACTGAGAGAGGTCTCTCAGTTTGGGCAGAGGCCGAGTCTGAGTCCATGGGAGAACGACTGCTTGTTTGTTAACGCCAGAAAGCTCTCGAGTGATGAAAGGAAACTGCAATTTGCTTTTCACTGAGCAGAATTGTAAGTGCTCTTGGAGAGGCTGTTTGATTTAGCTTCTCTTATCTTTGTTAGAGTTATAAATATGATTATGCCAGATGTGGCATGCAGTGCAAGGCTTTGTCTGGAGCCATAAATGGTTGATATCTCAGAGCATGTTTGCCTCCGGTCCAATCATACCAGGAGGTCAGCCCAAGAAAACACGGACTCAGAAGTTTCTGGATCTGAGGAACGCCAGTGTCTGACACTGCATCCCACCGTCTCTGGTTACATTCACACATTAACCTATCAAGATTCAACAGTGTCACTCTCTCACAGTGTGCATTTAGGGGAGAGAAATGTGTTTTATTGTGTTTTTTTGACTGTTTATAAGGCTTCATAAAGTGATATGGAAAGATGGATTAAAACAGATAGGTGAAAGAATTACACACGCAGATAAGGAAGAGGAGGAGGACATATTAATATATACAATATGATTTTCAGTTTCAGCTGTGCTAGAGTCATCTAAAGCCCAGCAACCATCACAAAACCGGCTTGTATACTAGTGATGACAGGTGTTTACTTAACTGACAGATGTTTAGCACAGACCTACTTTCGTAACAGCAAATCAACTATTACAGTTCTTACAAAATTATTTTTATCATTACAAAAAGTTAATGTATGTAGTCACTGACAACTAATTAACATTTCAAATACAAGTTGGAAAGTCATGTATACATCCATTGAGGATGTATGCATGAATGTTTCCTTGGTTTATAACAGACATGGTCATTTTATATAGTCACTTTTTGCATGCTTACACATATCATTGGGTCTTTTTTTTCTTCTTAAGCCAATTGTTTCTTATAACATGAGATCATGCAGAGTGGAAAATGAGAGAAGAGATGGGAGGTAGACTGGGAGTGACAGATGAAAATGATAAATTGGAATAGTCTCACAAGATTGAAGCGCGTGGTTAAATGTTTTGTGTATATTGCATTGACCTGATATAATGTGTCTTTTGGAAATTATGTTTGAAATAGTGGGGTCAGATGGGGCTTTTACCTTTCACAACATACATGTTAACTTTTAATGGTGTGAGTACTGGCTCTTGTGTCACAAAATTATTTTGTTTCTTTAAGAGAGTGTTGCATTATGGGTTGTTTGTAGCCTTAATTTTGCTAGGCTAGTACTTTCCTCTCTTTCTGTCTACGCTGAAGTCTCCAGTGAGCTCAGTTTAATCTACTGGAATTGTTTTCCGGCTGGTGTTATGCAACTTGTTGCCACCGAGGAAATAACTGTAAAGAATGGTTGTGTCTTTACAGCAGAAGTAGGTCGGACACAGTCTTAATATTTTGTTCGAAAACGGTGAGCCCAAAGGACAGTTAACTTAGAGAGAATCAGTGTGAGCATATTTCTTTGCATGTTTCTTATATTTTTCTAAAAGGTTTGTATTACAGAGAGTCAAAATGGAAACATTTCCAGGTTCTGTTCCATAGTAAAGAAACCCTTGTTCAAAATCACACTAAAAATGTAGCCCCAGAACATAACCTGTCCAATAGGACCTTTTCATGGCTGCTGTTTTGACTTGTCATACAAGACAAACACAGGTGAAACAAATCTTGTTAACGATGGCTCAGTACCATCAAGTGCCAGTAAGCTATGCCAGTGAGCCAGCATGCACAATACCAGGAACCTGGAACTACCTCACTTAAATAGAATTCAGTAATTGTTAATGTTACCAATTAGCATGCATTATATTTTTACTTCTTTTTAGTTTCTATACTTCTAATTTATTTTTTCTCTCTATTTATCTGTACTTATTTCTGTCCTTGTCCTGCTGCAGCACCTGGATTTCCCCTCACGCACCTGCAAAGGTGACGGTGATAGCTGAAGTCTGAGCAGCGAGAAAGGCGAAGCGGGAACTGTAAACAAAAGGATATATTACCAGAAAACTAAAAGACCAATAGTTTACACAATTACACAAATACGTTGTTGGCAGTTTTATTTTTTTTTAGATGACATTTTATTTGCTTTTGAGTTTTATTCTTTCTCAAATTCTTATTTTTGATTATATTGACACAAATCTGATTCCATATTTTTGTGTCTCTGGATGGATGAAGACTATAGATTTGTTAAGGTACTGATCACACTTCCTAAAGCACTATTATAGGAATAATCTGGTTACGGTAATTTGAAATCCTGCTTTTGTGCCTTCGCACCAGAGACCGCCATAGCTGGAGGCATTATGTTTTCAGGTTTTCCGTCCATCTGTCCCATTCTTGGGAATGCCTTGAGGGAATTTCTTCAGATTTGGCACAAACGTCTGCTTGGGCCCAAGGATGAACTGATTTGATTTAGTCGAAGGTCAAGGTCACTGTGACCTCAGAAACAGAATGGGAGCTTGTGACCATATTTCACAGTTGATCGGACACTGAATATGTGACACTTTTGACTCAAAGGTCAAAAGGTCATTGTTACCACAAAATAGGTTTTTAAACACCTAACAATTACTAGCATAGTACGGGCTTTCCACCATGTCGTTCATTTTGCCGTTCGCTTCCTGCTTTATTCTGAATTTTGAGTGCCATCAGAACCACATGACAAATAATGTATTGGAGCATGGCCAACTAATCGTGAGCCAACTACAGCTCATAGAGATGCTTTGCATCTAAAAATGCCAGGACAAAACAAAAGCACCATATTATATATGTACAATAATCAAGTACATCTAGGATAATTTATATTCACATATTCATCAATATAGTGATAACCTCCATATAGCTAAAAAATACACTTTATTCCTTTTTATTCAATTCTTTCCAAGTATTCACTGCATATATTATCTGTCTGGACAGACATGGATGTAAACTGCAACTTGACCGGTTGATGGGGAAGATGTTTTAGCAAAATCTTTGATAATTAACACCATCTACTGTGGTGTTTTGGCTAGCAATTTACAGACAACATTGGCAATAACGTTTTCCTTGGAATTTCTGTTGGTGGTTTTGGTCAGCCTAGCTGTGGTGACTCTCATTGCTCATTCTAATTACTATGTTCTTCATCCTCTCTCTGTTAAAAAAAATCACTTCTCCAAACCCAAGCGATTTCTCCTGGGAAAGACCTTCAGCATTTGACATAGCATGTTTAAAAATCAAATGTAACAGCTTTCACGAACCAGGTAAAGGTTATGTGTAGGTTAATATCAGTTGGTGGTATGTTGCAAAATGTAGATTTATTCATATGATATTGTTTAGGTTCATGACTTTAAACTCGTAGTCACAAGAGTGGGTTTCTTTGACTTTTAGGTAATGCTGTCCTTTCTTTAGTGCCTTCATGCCTGTTCTGCTGCTCGTCACATCATGTCATTCTCTTTGTTTTCCTTAATGACCTCCAGAAAGTACGTTGCAAAACCTAGAGAAGAGAATACTAGAAGCTGATCCTCATTAAATCTGTCGCACTGAAACAAATAACATGCGCTGTTTTAACTCAAAAACACAGGAAACACAAGGAGGAGTCTGTGCTGAGAACCTCTCAGCTCAGGCTGTCTTTTGGCTGAGCCATTGGTGTTCAGGTCCAATCAAGGTCCAATGCTGTAAGACGGACAGTGGTTCAGGGTTGCGCCGTGGTTATGATGCAAGTGAAGTAAGGGGGAGTGGAGGAGGAGAGTGGAGAAAAGGCAGGGGGCTTCATTGCCTTCCAGCTCTGATAATTATCTTTGCAATCAGTGCTGAACAAGAACCTTTTCATTTCAAGGATCCACCCTGCCTGCACCACTCAGCTCAACTGTACTCAGCCCCAGAAAATGAGGTGAGTGTTGTTGTACCCAGCTGTGTCTTGGCTCAGAAAAAGTTTGGTGCAATTAGAGAGTAAGAGACAAGATCAGGAAACACCCAAAGGCCGTGTTGTCACTGCTGAGTAACATGATGAAGTGAGTGTGGCTGGCAGTGGCCCTCAGAAGGCCCAGGGAGAAATCAAATGTAAACTTGAAGGATTAGCAAAACTCCAGAGCCTGCACTGAATGAACTCACAAAACCTAACACAACATCAAAGTCATCCAGTTTGTAGCATCAGTGAGATAGTCTTAGAGGGTCCAGCAGAAACAGAGTGCATACTTACCACAAAGGCTGCTGTTGTACCTGTATCTGTGAAGAGAATACATTTGATTGGATTGTATATTTGTAACTATAATGAGAATATAGTGTTGATTATCAAAGATTAGTGTGTTAATGTATTGCTGTAGTGTTGCTGTAGCACATGACTGTTTGTTGTTGTTAGTGTGTGTGTGTGTGTGTGTGTGTGTGTGTGTGTGAGAGAGAGACTTGAGAGCATTAATTTTTTTAGGCTAATTCTCCACCATCTGGTTCAGCTCTCTTCTCTTGATCACATGATCAGTGGATAGAGGAGTTTGGTTACAATACACACACACACACACTCAAAGGTCACATTTAAGATTTCCTTTTTACCAATCTTCAGAGCAAGCAAAATATATTTTATTGTTTATATCTTTTTAATAGAAATATTGTTTTAAGCTTTTTCTCCTTTCTTGACTCAACGTAACTCTAAAATAACCCCTCTATAATGTTTTCACTACCATCCTCGTTTTCACTTATTTGTTGGATGTTAACCTGCAAAACTGCTTTATAATGCTCAGAATTAAATCACATCTCATAACAACATAAGACAGATGTATACTGAATCATGTTGATTTATCGTATGAAAGATATTCAAGCTTTAGTCATATTAAATGTATTAAAGATCCTTCCAATGGAACTGGAATGTATATCAGACCAATATCTTTATTAGCCCATGTAACCAACTGTGGTATCACATAGAGCATGGTCTATCTCTCATCATTCATCCTGTCTTCTTCAGCTCTACTCCACAACAGTGTGCTACACACATGCACAAACCTTTCAGTGATTAATAACCTCCCATAAAATTTATGATGGATACATCCCAAGGTAGAATCAGAAGGTGGTAAATTATTCATTCAAGGTGTAATTGCTGAACTCATTTATAAAAATTGGGTCACAAAGTTGTTACTGATGTTGTGTAAGGATCAGTTGCTGTCGAGATTGAGCTGATAACTGTGTGCGGGAGATGAATGAGGAGCGAAGATTACTGAGCTGGCTCTCTCTTTGTCTTTTGGCTCAGAAACATTCCCAGTTTATGATGCAGCTAGAGTGATACCTGAAGATATATTGACAGAAACATGACTTAGGATTCCTGAGAATGTGTGCATGCACTGTACTGTACTGTGTGTGTGTGTGTGTGTGTGTGTGTGTGGGTGTGTGTGTGTGTGTTTGAGGTGTTCACTGTGTGTG
>JAVQJF010120402.1:0-123524 GCA_036023855.1 Gadopsis marmoratus
CCCGCTGCATGTCGAAGTGTCCCTGGGCAAGACACTGAACCCCAAGTTGCCCCCGGCGTAGGCCAGCATGGCAACTGTGTCCCCGTCGGTTTGTGAATGGGTGAATTAGACTACTGTTCTAAACTTAGATTACTGTTACAGCGCTTTGGGAACCGTTTCGGTTGAAAAGCGCTATATAAGAAAGAGTCCATTTACCATTTACCATTATTCCAAAGCAATAAGGTCAGTTAAACTGGGCACATTTGATTTCCGCTTTGCAACAAGGCAACATTTACGGTTCGTAAGAGACAATCGAGGTAGACAAATTGAACAATTTCAACAGCCAACAGTTATGAGACAAATCAGAAGAATTGTCACATTATGTCTGCAACTGTTGTGATTTTTGCTTCTTTTTAGTTTTTTTTCCCCTAGAAGATCTATGATTTCACAGTGCTGAGTAGGGACAGAGTGTAAAAGCTCGGTAATCTAAACAGGAAATTGGCCAGTCAGTGCTTTAAGTAATCAGCAGGATTTCAAAAACAAGTCTAAAATCCACTGGGAGCCAGTGCAATTGTGTTGGGATATATGATCTCTCTTCCTCCGTTCTAGTTAAAAATCTAGCCTCAGCATTTGTTCTGCGCTCCATATTCAACAGGAAGCTAACTGATGAGATAATGCTACAGTATGTGAGAAGTAAATTACTACTGTTTTACAAAACCATAGTTGAATTAATTTGATAAAAATCCACTGACCTAAAAGCATCAAATAGAACTAAAACTGTAATCAGCGAAAGTTGCTAGCAGGTTTTTTTTTGCTCATCATAGACAGAAACACAGATTTTGTGCTGTGTTTAGTATGTTGTTGTACTTGTTTTGCTCTGTTTGGTTAATGTTCAAGGATGGACGTTAAAGCATTGCAAGCAGCTTTTGTGGTACACTTGGGCGCATTAAAAAAACTCTGAACTGTATTAAGCCTACAACTTGTAATAACCCCCATATGTGATTTCGTCTTTGACAGTTCATTCTTTCATTTCGACAATCAATCGACAGTTGGTGTCTTTCCAAGTGAAAAATTGGATACATTTTGCATCAACAAGAAGCCAACATAGGTTGTGCATTAATGACTTACTTTAACAATTGCTCTCTCTCAATGTAATTAATGACACTTTGATTGAATGATTATTTGTTATCACTGTGTTGATAGAACTCCATTTGATGGTAATTTAATGTGTCATGAATGTTGATGTTAAGTGCCTCTGCCTAATGTGTTTAAAATGGCAAAGCTAAGTCATTAGATAAAAATGATGGGCTTGTTTTTATTTGTTTTGTGAATTATTTTAGCATTCACCTTCTATTTTTCCATAGAAATTGCCTCGTTTTTGTGCATTTTGTTGTCTGTGTAGTTTAGTAAAAAAAAACGACTTGTGCATACATTTTGTCTCTGTTTTCTCAGTTTATGTAATGTAATTTAGTATACCTGTCTTTTGTACATAACACCATGTGTGTTGGGAAAGTAGCATATCAGCAGCACATCTGCAACCTGCAACAGTCTGCTCAGTTGTGTTTGAGGAACATTCGAAAACACGCTGATCACTGATAATATTTGATTATGGTGTTTGCTGATATTCCTACTTAGATAAGCTTTTATAAAGTGAGGTATGTGACACTGACAGAACACATGATTCATATTGAACCTTAAACCTTTTGGTCACCAGGAGCTACTCTGAGCTGACTAACTAACCCTGACCCAGGACCTGCGTCTTTCTCTGCGCTTGAGGCCGTGTCTCCGGAGTCTTTCTCTCAGACATCCGTCTCTGAGTCTCCTGTGAGCTGCCATCTAATCCACCAGTCATCTGAATCCAGACCCTCATCTCACCAAGGTCGGGATGAAAGAGCATCTCACCGGAGCCGAGGTCCGTCCGTGCGTGGCGGGAGGAAAGGGAGAAGGCCTTAGTGCGAAATGTCAGTGCTTTTCCTGTGAAGCTAGACTCATCAAAGGAGGATTAGTGTCGGACTGATGGCCTCACAGGACGACCAGGCTCTGATGGGGTAATCTGATGCATCAGAACCAATGTCAGACTTGGATGAGACGCATGGACAATATATACGCTAACACACACCCATACACTTACATGCATGCGTCCACACATGCGAGATTCATACAAATGTGCAGTCTTTCACACACACAAAATGTGTGTCTCTTTGTGGCTACTTAAGTCTGCTTGCTGCTTACAGTTTGCTAAAACTGCACACTGTGGCATTCATCACAAATGAATGGCTTAGTTGAGAGTAAAACACCTGAAATGTGCATAAATGTAGCAAAGATATCCGTATTTGCAAGGTAGAGCTAACTCAAGAGCTACTTTTTAATGCCTGTTAGAATTACACAGTTTAATGTACAGTCTGACAGCGAAGACAGTCGACATGCTCAACCTCATGAACGACATACCGTAATTAATGGCAAAGAAAATTGATGTTTAGATTAGATTTGGTTCAGTGGCAGACTACGTTTTGTGCTTTCTGTTGGTTTGAACCAATGAGAGGGTGACGAGTGTGTCCCAGCATTACAGACTCGGTGTGCTCAGTTTGCTGCGGGTGAGGTCACTGTAATGGACAATTTGCAGTTACATCATCTGGCCAAGACTATCAAAGTTTGTTTTTGGAATACAAATTCAAGGCCTCTGATGACCCACCACTACACAGTCAACGAGATCACATCGTTGATTGCACAAAGGTACCGCAGCCTGGGTGATTCATAAGTTGGGGAACCTGTGCCAGTGTCCTTATGTGGAGGATAATGTCACACTTAATACATTAAATGCAATGATGGTAACATCTGTTTGAATGTTTGTTGTCCTTTAAAAGTGCTGGAATTTGTTTTTGAGCTTCCAGTCGTTCTGAAAGAGTAGGTGCCATTTTCTTTTTTATGAGAAGTCGTGTCTCATGAAAAATGAAACTGTTAAAATATTTCCATTTCTTTAAACCCACTTCCCATTTCTCGCTTTGAAAAAACAGCTCTCACTACAGTATTTACTGCCTTGGGACTAATGGGAGGAGCTGTGCGCCATGTGTTAGTTTGAGCTAAATCAACCATTTTGCAACAAATAAACTGCAAGACAAATAGGAACATCATTCTTAATTTGCAAAGCTGACAGGGCAAGAAATTAGAACAATATGAAGGTCCAGTACCGTGCTCTTCATTAAAGTCTTTGTTCGCCACACATGACAAAGCAGATTGTGATTGTGGCACTGACAGGCTGTGGACAATTACAAGTGATGTATTTATGGATTTTTAGTGTCATTCAATCTGAAATATATAGCTGCTGTCGGTGCTAAAAATGCACCATATAGAACTGCATTACCGGAACTCGACTTTGTCCATATTCTGATATGAAAACACAATGTCAATACTCAGTAATGGAACAGAGTCAAAGAAAATTTGTTTATATAGGAGTGATTTGTTTGTATTAGCTCTTTCTGTTTTTGTGTATTGCTATTGTTCCTCCTGCAGATTTATTGACCTAATCTGAATATTTGTGAAAAGAAAATGTTGGTCTCAGTGGTGCTGAGGCAGATATGATACTGTTTTATGTTGTGGTTTCTTTGTGGATTGTTAATGCATCCTGTTTTGAAAAATATAAAAAGAAAATTGGATAAAGAAATATTGTCAAGCCGGATAACATGTTTCTGTCATGGAAACTGGCTGTTCCCCGATCAGCGATTGTCCAATCATAGCTTAGCAACAGTAGGGATGGCAGGTCTATCAAGCTGTGGATTTCTCCACATGTTGAAATAGTTGGAGTAAGATTGATAATTGGCATTTAAAGAGTTTTTTAAAGCCTTTCAAACAAAAGCAGTAGTGTAAGGAATGAAGTAGTTACAGTAGTTAGCATGTTAGTTTATGACATACAAGGGACTGTGTGTTATTTTCAATGCCAAGGAACATAGCCTCATCATTAACTTAAATGGACTCTTAGCACTTTTCAACCATTGAAATGGTTCCCAAAGCGCTGTAACAGTAATCTAAGCTTGGTCAGTAGTTTAATTCACCCATTCACACACCAATGGGGGCAACTTGGAGTTCAGTGTCTTGCCCAGGATCGAACCACCAACCCTGGGGTTAATGGATGACCGCACTACCCTCTCAGCCACAGCCACCACAGGTTACAGGTACATTAAAAAAAAAAAAAAGCCCCATTCATGAGGTCCTGATGCTACAGTAACAATCGCAGCTCTGTCTTGGATTTAGGGAAGTTTATACTCCAGCAACCCCATTTTTTCCCCTTTTGTTTGGCACCTGTAGCTTCAGCCTCAGTCCTTTAACATTATATATGATAATTGCATATCTAAGACATCATTTACAAGATTCTCATTTTAAAACAAGTCAGCTGGAAACTTAAAAAACTCAGTCGAAGACGACAGTTTGAACCAACTCGTGAAGCTAACGTAAGCCGGCAAAATCGATGGTCGTCCGTAAGAAATGAGAACGGGTACGAAATGGCTGTAAATTGCACTTAATGTTAATAACCAAAGAATGATAAAAACATTTGGAGATGGTGGAGATATATAGTTCAATAGATATAACTGTATAGCTAGTCCCTGTCTCTGTGAATATACAGTATATAACACTTTCTTTTGGGTGGCAACATTTAGATGTACTTCTGCGCTGCTATTTTTTATTTCCCACAGCCTGGTCTCACAATCTCAAAAAATTATTTCTTTTAAGTATTTTGGTTTGTCAAACAGTGTCAGCCTTTTCCCAAGGAGTTGTTTTGCTCTTGGCTGAAAGCTGCTTGTGCACAATTTATAGTGAAAATGGACTGAAGTATTTGGCTAGGTACACACGCAGTATCTTTTGGAATGAGGCACTGGTGTGAGAGCTCTCTTAGATAGTCCAGGAAAGTATTGCAGAATGGGTGGGCATGCCCAGAATCAGAAATGTTTACAGAGATCACAGAGGAAATGAGGTAATTCTGTGGCGCTACTAATGGCAGAGTCTTGACAGAGGATATGTTTCATTTATCCTATCTGCATCAAGGTCGATGTGGCAATTACCATGGCGGGGAGAAGCTAAAAAAGAAAATCCACCGGCCCACTGGTGAATATACAACAAATCACCTGTGCTGTTAAGGGCAGGGGATTTTTAAAAGGGGTGATATAAAGTGTAGCTCAAAGGCAGATTGTTTTAAACATGGAGGAAGAGAGTGAATGGTTTATTACCCAGCCCAGCATAGTAGGTCTAAAAGCCCACTGCAAGCTCACACCTTTTTATTTAGTTTATACTCATGTGGCTGGTCATGAAATACAGCGCATTCTCTCTCCTGAGGGCATAGCCACCATTAGCATTTTTAGTCTTGCATTACGATTAACAGTCCCTATGTTGCATACACAATTTCACATTTTCCTCTCGTACCAAGTTTCAGGTTAAGCATAAATAAAAGGCAATTAGCAAGAACCCTACCTGCTTTATTAGTATGAAGAGCATGACAAGGATTGTCTCAGTTTGCCACCAGGCCCTTGTCACCCCAGCCTTCCATCCTACTCCTCTCACCTGAATAGCTGCTCAATACCTCAGTGCTGTCCCTCTTGATCCCTTTACCACTGCTTTCCCACTTGCCTTCATCTCTTCCCCCTGTCTTCGTTGCCTTCCTCCACGCTCGTTACAGACTGTCAGGCTAGCAGCGCAGCACACTTGCTGTGTTCACACCGGTTGGTCAGCTCAGATTGGCATGCAGTGTGTCTCCCGGACTGACCTGCCTGCCTGCGTTGCTCTCCTATTAAAATTCCTGTGCCAGATCCCCAATGAGGAGAGTGTAGCAGGGTCAGCCTGGCTCGCTGGCCTCTCTTCCCATGCCTGCCTAATGAAGAGGACGCCTGTTGGGTTCATGATTAAAGAACTGCTAATAACAGACGGAGAAAGGGGAGTGATGGAGAGGTGAGGGCGAGATGGCAAAATGGAACGAGGGGGGCGAGAAATTGCTAAATGTTTGCCAGGGTTTGAAGCACAGCATGGACACTTGAGTATTGTTGTTCTCTTCTTATTGATACTAGAATGCCTCTTTAAGTTTAGTTCTTTTATAATCAAAGTGAGAAAAATATTTCAAATTGAATATCTGCCAAAATTTTGTCGAGTCATTTTACTGTAAATGTATCCTTCCGTCCCCCCGCAGTTATCTTCTTAATGTGCATTGGAGGCTTTCGGAGAGAAAGAAGTGCAATAATGAAATCCCATGTCTGAACAGGTGTGTTTACCTGCCTGTCCGTTTAATATTCCAATAGTTAGCACTACAAATCCATATATGCTGAATGCCTGCCTCTGCATTAATTAGCCCTTTGCCGAAGAAACCATTAATTACACTGGGATTATCATGTAACTATCCAGCAGACCCATATACTAGGCAGAGAGACATTTCCATATAGATGCTTGGTTTTTTGAGAGCAATAATTGAATTCCTTATAGCTGCCTGAAGCACATCCATTCTAAATTAGTCTGCCTGCCGTAGATGCTCTCGGTAAGTGATGTGGGGTGTTATACATGGTATTACCAAAGTCCTCAGAAGCCTAACCCGGGTCTCAGAAAGTGTGTGTGTGTACTCATTCACAAACCAGGCAAATTACCAACCATAAACAGCCATGCGTAACAGCATAAATATGTATCGTGGTCTCATCTGCACTACGACATATTGAAGAAAGAGTGCCCATCTCGTGACTCAAGAAAGTCGAGGAGAAAAAAACCCCAAAGTGAGGGACTGAAAGTGTATACGTCTGTGAAGCGAGCCTGGGATGTTTATATGGTTTTCATGCAGCATGAGCGGGGGCCATTAATTTCTCGTCGCTGCTAAGGAGCAGACCACAAGGCCTATTAAAAGGGAAGTTGGCCAATTAATTTAAGCACACAAAGCACTACAGAAAAAAATGTGTTGAAGGAATTAAAATGAATAAGAAATGGCATGTCTCCATTTTGAGGATGTTTTATTCAGCAAGACTGCGAAAAAGAGACTGCTTAGATTACCATAATGGAGCTTCATCAGATCCTATGCGCCTCTGATATTTACAGTCAATCATCGATGGAATGACAGCAAGCAGCAAGAACACAGGAATGCTGCTGCAAGGGTTTTCGAGATGAGGAAATGGCTGAAATTCCAAGTCTTATTGCCCCATGTAGACAGGACCATTTTAAATCAGTTGTAGCCATTATGATCATAGCGCAGAGGAGAAATGTTATAATAGTCACATGATTTAATACAGAACTAATAAGAGGTTTGTTCAAATATACATACTGTAATCATTAAGTGGAGCGAGCCTGTGTTTTCTCTCTCTGTGTGTCTAATCTAGGTCACAATTGGACGGCTCTTCCCTGTGCACAAAGTAAATCCACCCAACGATTGCAGAAGGCCTTATCCTACTGTTTACAACAGGGCCGGGTCGATATCCACGGGAGGCGCTCAAATAAACAAACCATAAATGCCGGGGCTTCTGCTGGCCTCAGAGATTATGGCTGTAGCAATGATTAATTTTAACAACCTGAGCTAATTGTCTCCGAAACCTTAGTTAACAGCAAATATGATCTAGCCCAGGGTGCTTTTCTCTTCTGTAATGAAGAATAATGAGCAGTGGAATTACTGCTGGCACTGTTGTTTTATTTATTTATTTATTTTTTTTCGTTGGAGATTTGTGGAGAGCACAGAGGCCAGCAGGATGTAAGTCCGGGAATGAAGAGATAGACTGTATCTGTGTCTGCGTCTGTCTGTCTGGAAGGAAACGAGCGAGGAAGGAAGGAATAGAGACTTGTGTTTGGCTTGAAATCAAATTTGAACCCCTTGATGAATGTGAGGCGGTTAGCCTTTTGCCTGTGTGTTTTGTATCAGCCTTGTTTCTTTTTGACGCTCTGTGCTGCTTGCAGGCGGTGTGTCACATCTTACCCTCTTAGGAGGCATCCCGTGAAGCCTCAGCATTTTTGTCTTTGTTATGATGGATAAAGATATTGTCCCTCCCTCCCTCCCTCCCTCCTCCTCCTCCTTCAACTTCTACTCTTCTTATTCTCTCTGTTTACTGTCATCCCTCTCTGTCTCTCCTTTATATATCTGTCCCTGTGTGCCTGCGTGCATAGAAGTGTATAACACCAGTACTGCTGTAGGAAGCAGCTTGGCCTTGAGCAGTGTCTGTGATTCGCCTTCAATCTTAGCTGCGTCCTAAAACACCACCTGAGGCTGGAGATGAGACCTCTCCACAAGTGGCAGAGCTTAAACGCCCTCTTTTATCTACACTATCTCTCCCCTAGTGAAGTGCGAAAGTGCAGGGAGAGGGGGTGGACCGTCCTGATCCCTTCTAGCTGTACTCAGGCAGAGAGATGTGCACATAAAATGTGTGGTGTATGTTTATGTGGAGGAGGAGACCTTCAACACCGATTGACAGCACACGGCATACTCTGCTGTCATTATAAGATTGTATACCTTGTGGAAAGAGATCTAATCGATCTGGTCCTGGGGGTTATTTTGCGACTTATTCAGCTGTGCATGCACTACCATGAGTACAGAATAGAACCTTTGTTCTTCCCCCTCACTTTCGCTACTTTCTGCTCTTTTTTCCGTTGTTTGTAGGAGGACTGCACATTGGTATGGCCTGTGCGGCCTTGTATGCGATTAGTATTGTTATCACATTCCTCCTTCACAAAAGTGCAAAAAGACCCTGACCTTTAACGTAATCACTCTAACCTACACAGTATCTGACACAGCACAAGCGTATCCATATCCTTCTCTGCCTGCAGTCTGCAGGCACCTTGGGAGAGTCAATAGATTTAATAAAATGTATTAGCGCAGTTGGATTGAATATGCACATTGCACTTGAGATGCAGTGGAGTTAGGGTCACCTACGTAGAACTTAAATCCAGCCCTGCATTTCATTCAGTGTGCAGCAGGCAACTCCATTACGGAAAAGGTTGCCATCTCTCATGCAGTTTCTTGAGAGAGGAAATTGGCAGCTTTCTCTGTCCATTCCAGCGTTTGCATGGGGACCACTTCAGATGCCCCTTAAAACACTGAACTCTAATTTAACCACAAGCCTTGATGGGGACAGGCTCTGACTAGATCTCCACATTCCTAGGTGAAAGGTCTTTATACTGTATGTGTGTGATGGAGGGGGAATTCAGAGACAATTTTTTCATTACCAACAAACCTGCAAAATTCACACCTTGACCCTTTTGCACCTTTTGCACCTTTGGCGTGGTTACCATCATATTATACTGAGTGTTACTGGTATATTTATCTGTCTATTCTTCTATTTATTTATTTTTTATCTGTGAGTTGGTCAATTCATCCAAACCTTTATTGTTCCGTAAGGGAATGTTGTGGGCAGTTTTGGTAAAAAGGCACATGTCAGGCAGTTTGCTGGATGCATTTTGTAAGTTCATAGCAGTGTGTATTTCCTGTGTACTCGTATACCTGTTGCCCGGACACAAGAATGTCTTTCACGAAGAGCAAAACCTCCTTCTGTCAGTTCAAGCACTAAAGCAGACGCAAGCCATGGAGCTGCACAATTCATTAACTGAAAAGAATCACAAGCAGGCCAGATAGGAATCCTCACTGCTGTGTATCACTCTCTGTCTCATCAAATGAAGCACTAAAGAGAACAGTCATCTTCAAAATAAAAGCAAGGGGAGTTCTTAGGTTATCACCTCATTAATTTGCTTGTCTAAAACAGAGCAGACAGTGTGAATGTGTGTTGCCATCCAGCATTTAATTAATTTCGATCACCTCAGGGTATTATGAGTCCACTTCTCTTTCAAGTGTTTCATAAATTACCATTTTTAGGCTATTTCACTCACTCTGTTTATCTCCCTCTCTTGCCCCTCGCTCTCTCTTGGTCTTTGGTCATTAGCATCTTTATCTTTGCGCGAGCCTCTCTAGAGTGATAACTTGTTGATCTCATTTTTAACCTCTTGAGAATGCAATTAAAGTGGGACTTGAATCCTCATCTCTGTTATACCAGAAGGGACCTCTGACTTGGCACGAAATGGTGTTGCTCATTCATACTACTGTGCTTGTCTCAATTTAGTACTTTCTAAGTTCCAGGAATTTTCCATTAAGATCTTTCAATGGCCTGAGCTGATGAATTTACTACACCTAAATCAATTAATAACAGATGGTATTGAATCCTGTTTGCATGACTACCCAGTGAGAGTTGTGGGCTTTTTTTCCTAATAATCTGTGCACATGTGAGAGGTTATTTTGCAGCCTGGTATTGGTTGTGCACAATTTAAGCGCTGTTTACTCCCGCTGATTCATTCGTACAAAGCCAGTGTGAACACGAACCAAAAGGCAATAATGCATACTTTTTTACTTGGTTCGAACCATATGAACCAAACAACAGGTGTGACAACACTTTATGCAAGTATCTGATATATGTATTTGTTCCTACTGAGTAATGTTGCTCAAAACAGACCTGGTCCTTGAATGTCAATCCTTAGTGCAAAATCAAAGAGCCAGTAACCACCAAAACACCAACATCTCATTTTGCACTGCCTCATATGCAAGTAACTCCCATAATGATGCAGCCCCCCCTCCCAGTTTTGTTTCATGTGCCTTGTGCTGGGTACAACAACACCAAAGGGTGGTTCAAGGTTAAGAACATACCAAGAGAGTGGAAAAATGCTTTCTGCCAATATGAGATCAAACATGACAGAATATACTTTGAGGCATATGTTGCAACAAAGACATAAAATACCGTGTATGTGTTTACTAAACTGAGTGTAATTATTGAGCAAAAATATCAGGATCACAATACATGGAGATAATAATTTTTGACATACTTGTTCAGGCCCACTTTGCATTGTCATCAACATGGGCGGTTGTCATTGTGTATGTAGATTGTGTATTCCTGAAGAAATAAATGACAGCTTCAAGACCCCAATCTGCCTCTCAGGGCTTTAAACATGCAATGTATTGGATGGGCCATTGAATTCAGCCAGGAGTCTCCTACAGGCCTATGGGAGGAAACCGGAGCACATTAAAAGTGCTGATGAATCCAATCAGCCTGTTCGCAGGCATCCAACACAGATATGCCGGTGCACTAAGCAGCGCTACTCAAGGGCTTAATTAGAAGGATGCTTGTGTATTGTTTGTTTTCAGGCATTAGTAAAGTCTGTGTGTCCTGATAATGGAATTGGCTGGGAAATGGAATCGTTTGGCCCTGCCTTCATGCTGCTAGGCCTGATACTGCTTGTCAACACCATTGTTTCCTCACCCTCCTGTGGAGCCCCTATCAATGTCAGTGAAGGAAGACAGCCCTGCAGCAGCCAGCCAACCCCTCAGCCGGAGCACTCAGGTTTGCCTGTCAGCTAACAAGGCTCTCCACCCTGGACAACAGTCTTTTGTATTAGAATCTAACTCTAATTAGCAGCTACAGTCTTTCCCCTACAGCCTGACACCCCAAATCATCCCATCATTACGTGCATGCAAACGGTATTTTCTGCTCTTTTTATGTTCATCAGACTACAGCTTCATACCTCGACCTCGTGACCTTTGACTCTGGTAGTTTGAGCAGTTACTGAAAGTGAGGTGCATTATTGATAATTGAGGATGCCAATTCATGATATGCATGCAGGGTAGAGCTTGGTTGACCTGGTTGAAATATGTTTCAGGAAAGAAAATATGAGGTGTGTTGTCTGTTTGACACACAGCTGGTTGGTTGTTTTACTGTCACATGATGTCTTTGAAATTTAAGGTAAAAGTAACATGTCTTTAGATTTTTAACAACTGTCATTGACGTACATGCATACATAACTGTGGCAGTTCATGGCAGGTTAGTTACAAAGTCAACCAGCCAAACCCACCCACTTGATACCGGAATAAGTGAAGCTTAGGAATTCTTTCACTGGGCGAGGCAGGAATTCAATCAGTCCGACTATGGGGCTAGGAAACTGGGCATCCGACACAGTTATGCTTCAGCACTTTTCAATTTGGACTTGGCCTGCCTGAGCCTCCGGCCTGTAGAGCATCATTAATGAAAGTCACATTAGGCATCCCTGTCATCCTTAGTCATCCCGCTCAACCAGTAGGAGATTTCATAGCTGTATGGGAGGCTAATGTTCCTAGCCATATCCAGCACAGCTTTCCTACTCCTTAACTCCACTTCTGTTTGCTTGATACCTACTCGTTCTATTAAGGCATAATATGCCCTTGCTGCTCTGGAAATCCCAACTCTGTTCTGCTTATGAAACCTTATAAAATACAGAGCATGCTGTCAAATTATAATCCCCCATTATCTTTTTTTTTTTTTATTAATTTTCTTTTGATTAGTTCCTCTGTAATTCCTGTGATAAAAATATACTTCCCCTTTCTCTTGTCCTCTCCCCTGACCCAGCCATTTCACTGTTATCATCTTAAATGATTCATGATGTTTATGCTGCTCTCTTCATTGCTCAAGCGCTTTCGTGTGGTGTAGTAGAGGTCATGGATTCCTACATTTATACAGGGAAGATTAGAGGAATGTCTTGGGTTTCCTCACCTTGTAACCTTAGCCTTTAGCTGAGTGGCTTACACGTAGCCTGGCCTGCTCTCTCAGACCTTTGCCCTTCAGGGGGGTCGGGGGTCCAAACTGGGAGGTCCAGCTGATGTTCAACTTCTGTGGCTCGTGCAAATGGCCTTTTAGTGGACGTATTTGGTGGTGCAAGTTAATGTGTTCTCTGGCTTTGCTGTGTTTCGGTGATTTGGCTGCACAAGGTCAAATTCTAGGGCAGAAAGCACACACTACATTTTATTTTTTATGTGGTTTCTGATGTGTGTCTCCACATTCTTGTCAAATAACTGCCCGTGACCTGTCAAACAGTCATTTCCAAAAACAGAATTTAGTTCAAACATACATTACTATCACTGTGGCAGCTCAGCAAAATACCTATCTGTGTGTTTTTGTGTAAAAATACATGTCCAAATGCAGGCTGTATGTCTATTCATGTAACATATCTTTATATGTTTTGTATTTTTGATGCCTCTTTGTGTCGCATCAGTTTCTTTTGACACTTTGACAGATTAACACATCGTCAACAAGAGTCCTGTTTTTGGATCTCACTTGAGGGGCTCCTTGTTTCTCCCCGACTCTTCTTTTGACTTTGTTGTCTATATCATGTCACCTCGCTTAGCCTGTAGCACCATTTCCATACCAGAGCTGTCAAAAGAAATAACTTTCACTTCTCTGCCTGAGAGATAGGATGTACAAAAAGCGGTCTTAGTGTGCATTGTGGTCTGATTTGGATGATAAGGCGGGATGGGACATTAGGGAAACTCAGAAGGGTTTAGAGTCAAAAGCCTTAGTGCAATATTTATTGTTAACTGCTGCACATGGTGGCCTACATGTGCACACATTCACACGTATGTGTACTATGAGTAATTAAATTCAGTCTGGCAGGAGACTACTCCGCTCTCTCACAGCTTGAGAGGTTATATATATATAAAAAAGGGTGTGGAACATGTGGAAACTGTGATCCTCCATCTGCAGTTTCCTGCATGGCCCCGCTCAGCCCCAGAGGACACATGCTGCAGTAGGAGGATTTGTGTCGTGCAGTGCAGTAAAAGTCATCTTGTCGCTGCAAACTTTGACCACCAAACATAAATCAAAACCTCAAATGATAGTTTCATTAGACCCTGTGAACTTAACTAAAACTTGCGGTGTGGATTCAGAAGCTATTACTGTTTTTCTGACGGAATTAAGGAGAATGATGGCTCAGAAGAGCATAAATCATGAAGTTTGTGGAGCTGACTCTGTGTTCCTGGGTGTACCATCCCTGCTGTTTTCTGATTTATTGTTAGTTTGGCCATTTGCTGAATGATGGTGAACACTCTAGTGTGCACCAAATCATTTTGACCCCTGGGAAATGACAGCAGGAGCAGAAAGTGATGTTCATTAGTGGACACATGATCCTTTTCCACACTGTGCAAGACATGATGTTCACGTTTAATGATCTACCAACTGGTTTATACCATAGACCACTATGTGCTGAGCAGAAATTAGCATATGGCTAAAATATATATTGTCCAAAAACTGTTTGTCCAGTGAAAAGCAACAAATTATAGAAACTCCAGTCTATACATTATCTTTGGCTGCTGTAATGTGTGCCTCCTTGACATCTTGCCTCCCATTTATCTTCTCATGTAGTGTGATTTGTTTTTTGAGACTGTTACATCCTGTCGTTTTCTGTTCCAGAGGAGCATGTTGTCATGTGAGTGCGGCAGGAGTCAGGAAGCCACGCTCTTGGTACAGAGGACTGTCACTAACACCACGAATGCACTTCATTAACTTAATTAATTACTGAATGCACACAAGTTCATGTGCCACAGCTACTTCCTCACAGTAGTACTTTAAGGACTTTTAACTGCATCTTCCATGACTGTTTAGTTACATGGTGCCTGTAAACCGAAAGGTGTGAAAAAGGGACTAGGGACCCTGGTGGTTTGAGAGACTGTTATAACCAGAAGATCCGAGTTTCAGCGCTCCACACACCCTTGTTTTAAATGATCAAATCTCTACTAGCACTTCTAAATGGCTGATCTCATTTTTCACTGTGGTGTTTGACAGGAGAAAAGGCGAGTTTCCCCTTTGTAGACCAATAGAGCATTCCAAAAAAAAGGAAAAGACACATTATCTGACATGTGGTGGTGCGTTGGTATCACAGTGCATTCCTTTCAAAACAGTGACAGTACAACTGTCTGGCTTTCTCAGGGGGCCAAGAGCCACTGTTTCGACATGTCCCTGTGTCAGCGGTCTGGAGGGGAGCTGGAATGTGTTCATGGCTCTACATGCATACCCTGTTATGCTTGGGTGCATAGTGGCGGGATCACTCTATTTTTCTTTTTTTGTCAGCAGTCCTTTCATACGTTGAAAGCGTGACATAGAGAGATGGTAGAGCAGGATAGAGCATGAGATATGACGCACTGTGAGGTCTTGTTTCCACTATGAAGGTGTTCATTGCCATGATATATAAAGAGGCCCAATGTGCACACTTCATTTGACAATGAAGACCACTAAAAGGAGTGTAAACACTTCACTAAAGTGGCTTGCTCTTCAAAACCAGGAAAATATAAATGCACACAATACCCATTCATTGCCAGGTTCACTGTGTGTTTCATAAATACTGCAAAACATCGTGTTCAAAAGTAAAACGCTGGCCTTTTAATGCCCTTCCCAAACATTTGAGGGCAATGTAAGTGTTTTCCTTGCCTTGGCCTCACGGTCTCTTACCCGGATTTCACCCAAGGCTGCAAATAGAGGAAGAAAGAAGGTGCTCGCATGTGTGTTCTGGAAATTGTTTTACTTTGTGGTTGCTGAGGACAAACCTACCATCCTATGCAAATATGAAGTGTTGTGATTATAAAAGCTTGATCCAACTCTTAACCATAGGAAATATTCTGTCTCCTTTACTCGGCAGGTAATTGTCCGTTCGTTTTTAGTGGAAATCAAAACAAAGCCTAAGGTTTAATAATGATCTGTGTTCATAACGGCTTCTCACAGCAGTACGTTCTCAGCATTTCAGCAAGTCATATTGCAGAGGGCGGCCTCATATGGGAAACTTGGACAAAACTGTGCTCATCTCAAAGCTATACAGTTTTCATCTGAGCGGAGAGAGAAGACTTTATTGAATTTAAAGAAAAATGATAACATCATGTGGAGACAGTGTGCAGAGAAAATAGACTTTTATCAAGAAGTGTTGTTATTGGACGACTGCAGTGTTCGCTGACTTGGTTGCAACTTGGTTTGTTTTCTCATGGTCTTGTCTTAATTTTTAATTTCCAGCCTCCGCAGGGATCTGACAGAGACAACAAAACAAAAAAGAGATTTCAAGCCTGAGAGGAGAAGAGAATAACTGTGTAGCGGAGAATGGCGTTTTCTGTCCATCTTTTGACCCTGACCCTTTGGAGTTGCCATTCAAATGAGTAATGCGCATGTGTGTCTGCATGACTTTTTGCCTCCGTTTGTGGTTTCCTTTGAGTGTGTTTTGTGCTCGGCAGCCCTAGATCTGTTAAAAAACAAAGTATGACAGATGCCATTATAATACATTCACAAAAAATGGTACTCTCAAGAGTTGTCTTTGCCCTCCGTATGTTATCTTCCATATAAGTCCGTAACCTTTTTGTCTACACAAGCACTACTGATGCACGGTGAGTCCTGTGATGGCAGACAGATGTGCACGTTTGAAGGTGGTATCAAGTTTCTTTGAGGTGGAAACGGGGTTCAGGCTTAGAAATAGCAGCAGCAACAGTGGGCAGCTGGGGTCCACGTCATTCTGAGAGGTGCTGCAGCAACCAGGGCCCATCTGGAAGGAACAGAAATCCAAGGACACTGCAGAAGAAGAGGGGAGGAGAGAAGAAATTCACCTTCTTATTGGATGTTTGGAAAAGCAATGACAGTTCACTTGCAATTCATTGTTTGTTTCATTCTTTCTTTCTTGATTACTTTCTGCAGTCAGACACACAGAGGGAGTCAGACTAAAACAACCCGTGGCAGACAGACAAGAAAGAGCCTTCCATGGAGGAGTCGACGTCATCTCAAAGCCATGCTTGTCTCCTCTCATCTTACTTCCCCCTCTCCCCTTCCGGTCTTCACACTTTGGTACGCTGGGACAGATGCATCACTGACAGAAGCACAGTCAAACTTAAGTGCTGCCTCCCACCGCAAGCTACATATCTGTGGTTTCTATGGTACCGCCACTCATTTTATTGTCATTTCACATGGCTTATATTCAAGAATGATTGCAGCAAGGGCTGGGTGATATGATCTAAAATCCAAATCAAGATAAAATAAAATGATAACCATTGCTGTATAATGGATCGTCATGGCATTTTGTGCCATGATCAGTATGGCATTTGACAGATACTTGGCTGTTAATCGGTTGGTTAATTCTCTGGCAAGATGTCACTGTTTATTGTAGTTACAGTTTATAGAAATTTTTTGAAAACTGCAGCCTGAGTAAATTTAGGTAAGAGATTCACAATGTTGTTTATTGTCCAAACGTACTTGCAGCTTTGCAAAGTTTGCACTTGTGGCTTGTGGAGCCATTTTAAAATGACAAGATTAGGTAAGAAAGAGTAGTTGATAAATCAATTGTAATATTTCACTCAGCAATAATGAACTAGTAAAACAAATGTCAGTGGTTGTTATAGATTTAGTGCTAATTAAGAGCACTGTACATATGTTCTGCGCTCTTTTACCACCGACCACCTGTCACTTAGTAATAATGTGTGGCTATTTCTGCATTGTGTAGGTACAGTTTTATTGGCACAGAGCTCCAAACAGCACTCAGATTTTAGTGTGCTGGACTCAGAGGCCTCAGGCAATCAGAGGCTTCCATCATCCCCATAGTTTATAGAGTGATGGAAGAGAGAGCGAGAGAGAGATGCATACAGAGACAAAGAGAGAAAGACAAAGGGAGACAGTGATGGAGCAAGGTGAACAGACAAAGTGACAGAGCCAGAGAAGTGGGTGTATAAAAAGCATACATAAGAAGAGGACTAAAATGTCAGTGTGAAAGCATTTGTCTGGAGGTGGGATCCACTCAGACACAGCTCGGCTGCCCCAGTGGCTAAACAGCTGTAATCATAGTTCAGCAGCAGATGTTAACAGCCTGTTTCTATACTGCTGTTAACAGGTTGAAGTACTGTGCATTACATCCTGGATCCCTGTAATTCAAAACAATACATTTGGTTGTTTTGGTGTTTCAGAGTCAGTGGAAGGAAAGTGCTTTACTAAGTATCAATCAGAATGACACTCACCAATTTACCTTTTTAGATGGTCTAATTAACAGCTGTAGATTTGAACAATTTTAATTATTAAATTTATCTATCAATATTTTTTTTTCAATTTCAAATGTAATTTTCCCAGGCCAAAACAAGACCTGTGCTAAATCTACCTGAATCCTACATACGTAAATGTATCTGGCTGATCCAAAAGGGTCCCAAGAATAGTCAATCATAGTCCAAAATAGACCCAAGAACAATTGGACCCCGATTTAAAATGTGGTTGACCCCAACAGACCCAAATATAAAGAGAACAACTTCACTGGCAGCAGCATGGTGTGCTACCAGTTACGAGCATTGGTGGTCTGAAACTGCAGGTCAGTTTACTCTCCTTTGTCTTGCCTCCAAAAACCCCCCCAAGAAACGGGTTCCAAGTCAGTTCTCAGTTACTAAAACTGGAGAGGTTCTGCGAAGGCTCAGTTTCCTTGTTTTGTACGCCCAACAGTCCAAAACCTGGTGGGATTCAATTTACAATGGTGTAAAGCAGAGAAAGTTAGCACATTCTCAAATGTTCTTTGTTCTTGACTTAAACGATAAATTGATTATAAAAATGTTTGTCAAAGGACTTATTAATTAATGGATTATATTCGAGCATTAGGCCTTCATCGCCCCTAAAGTACCCTGTGTAAATGTTTATGGCCCCTCTCCACTGAGGGGGTGGTTGCCGCTGCTTGTTGTTAGTCCAAACATAGTGGGAGAGGGAGCACGAGTGCATTGGGCAGCTGTTTTCCTGGTGTGCGTGTTATCATAATCAAGCCACTTCAATAAAGTGTCTTTGTCTTTTAGTCCGATCACCCCCCATGTCTTTCCATTTGCTTCCCATTGGATGTCAAGATGCAAATTTGAGGCTCTACATCCGCTTCACAGCAACAGCCCCCAGGCTCGCAGTTCATCAGAGCATAAACATGTGTCAGGCCAGGGAAAATATTTGGAGAGAACGGCAGCCACAGAAAGTTGTGAAGTTTGCTTAGAGCACCAAGTGTGGAAGGGTCATATTATTGTTCGTCAAAGATTCTCAGAGGTCAAAGACTCACTCAGGAAATATATTTCCTTTCAGTGCCAGTTTCTCGTTTCTTGTCTCTTCATGTCTCTTCCCTCTGCACCTCCTCTTCACATCCCATTCCCTTCTTTCTACACCTCGAAAGACTCTGCACTGTTTGGTATGAAAACAGGTTGTTTGAAGCAGAAACCACTGTCTCTTTGAGCTGTAATACATAAATAGTGTATCATGCCACCTAATACCTTGAAATAACTGAGCGTGACTTGAGGATAGGTACATTGTGTGTCCTGTTCATCTCTCAAGACTAGAGCAGAGGCTCTAAACAGGTACTGTCACAACAGTTTGTATGGGGACTCCAGTCAGTAGAGATTGCCGAAATCTTAACAGTATACACCACACTTTAAACTTAGCACAGCTGACCCCAAGTACAGTACTGTGCTGCTTCTATGTGTGGCTGTCAGCCATTCCGCGTATAATGTCACCCTCTGACCCAGTTGCCTTGGTTACCACCTACTCCGTGTCCCTCCAGACTTTCATCTAAGATCGCAAAAGTGTTTTCTTAGAGGAATTAGAGGAATTTATTAGAGGAAGCGGAGAGAAAAAGAGAGAGAAGCAGAGACAGAGTGTGTGATGTTGGCTTTGCCAGCCCTCTATGCCCTGGTGCTAGTGAGCATGAAGGCACCGGGGGTAACTTCTCACTCGCCTTCCCTTTTTCAACTGAGAGCAGCCTCAAACCTGTCAAACTTCCCACGCGCCAAAATCCACACATGCCCTGCCACTGCGTTGCCGTGGTTACTCTTGAACTTGGTCCTCGAGTATTGGAGACAGGATGAGGGTGGGTGGACAGAGGTGGATTGTAGGTGGAACTGCTGGTGACCCATACGGGCCGTCGCATCTCTGTCTGCTGCATTTTGCCGGGAGTGACAGTCAAAGCCTACAGTGTTTGGTGGCGGGAAGCTGACTTATGTGAGGGGCTGAGGATTGGCAAAGGAGGGCGACTGGTACAGAGGAGGCCATTTCACGCAACACAGCTTCCAGGAAGTCCGTCATCAGAAATGCCAAAGGAAAGCTGCATCTCTTTCATAGCCAGCCAAATGGAGCAACCAGGCGTGGAGAGCCCTCTAGAAGACAATATCCCCTAACTAATGCCATCTGGGATGACTTTCCTGGTCCTTGTATTGAAGCCTCTCACCCATAAACCATTCATTGCAACCTTCATTGCAAAAATGCTTTGGCACTTGGTTATTTAATCGTTTGTTGTTATGTTTTAGGGCCATACTTTTTGTTAAATTGTTGGGTTTCTGCATAAGAGTATAACAGTACACTGGAGGTTGCCTTTTATTCTACGTGTGCTTTGTGTGAAATGGGAATATGGAGATACAGAGAGGGAAAGGGCTCTTTTTGGCAGCACTCCAGTCTCTTTGAAAAAACTGGCTGAGCCAAGATAAGACAGTTAGGCCAACAGGAAACCAGGACATTTTGATTTCAATCTGTTGTGGTTTCCCACCATCTCTGCCTTGAAGTACCAATCCAGCAACAGCTGTGGGGCACAGTGCCTTCAGGATGATCAGATAATCACAGCACAGTGTTATTAAATGCATAGAGAAAGGAGAAAAATCACATACAAGACTAAGTCATTATGTGTATTAAATGCTGAGATACAGGTTGCACCTTAAGATAAAATTAGAAATCTTGTCAGGGAAAAATAACAAAAGACGATCTGTTGCCTTGGGGCATTTGATTCATCCTGCAAGAAAGTCAATATACCAAGCTGAAACCATCAAACTGTACATTTTCACAGAGCCATGAAGACATATTCCTGTTGAACTCTCTGTAAAACAAAAACTATCTGACGTAGGCCACAGTTTGCTTCCACCTACCGGAGTGGATTGTTGTTTTATTGTGTTATAGAATTCATGGTGGAAATATTTCCTGGAAAGCAAGGAATTGTTCAGTATGACCATATTATCTCATATGGAGGTTTCATCAAAGGTATGCGGTCTCACAGAGAAATGACTCCTGTGAATGAGGGAGCAGCGTCATTTTTTCCCCCTTCAGTTTGGGAATCATAAAATAGACCTGTGTAACTTTTCTTTAACTTAACTTGCATGTGCAAGGACTTGACCCCCATTACCACCGAAACCAGGCTGGATATAATTTGTTTGTATTCTAAAGGATTACACATAAAGAAACCACTTCCATATGAGAAGCAGATCGCACAGGAGTTCTATCCCCAAAGGTCCATCCCCTTAAACCCTTAGAGTGGGAGAGAGAGGAGAGGGAAGGCAATCACTTAACCGTTGAAAAATTGACTCAGGAGGGGTGCTATGCTCCGGTTCATCTCAGCGTATTAATGGAGCCACAACCTCCACTCGCTTTTTCATAGCTGAAGGTGAAGCATTATCCCGCCTCGACTTGCATGTTTAGTAATAAACGGTGCTGATAACGTCCTGGCTTGCTGAAGAAGTTACATTTTTCTTCACTGTTAAGCCAATTGAATATCTTGTATCAAGAGAATAATGCACATCCCTCTACTTGTGGCATGTATTATGATCTAAGGCTAACATGCTGGAGGAGATATGTAAACTAGCTGTGGAGCAGGGCAATGCAGCTCGGTTCTTTTAAGGTTTCAGGGTACATTTATAGACTCTGACTAGTTGCTACTTAAGCCTAGATGTTCTAGATACATTTATCATGTATCAATACAAGTGCTGATGATACCTGAGTTTTGTTGCCTATACCAAGGGATACCTTACATTTAACCAATATAAAAATATGTGTTTTAACGAAAGAAGACAAATATCTTGAATGTTAAATTTAGTTGAAACACAAGCAGCTGCCTACATAAAATAAATGTAGTATAATTAAATGTAGTCTGACACGAGCAAAATTAAGATTTAAGCTAGAAACGGTCAGATCAAACAATTCAGTGCCAGCTTTCTATACTGGACAGTTATTGATAAAGATTTTTATACTATGCCTTACAGACATATTATAGTTAGTACCAAAAGAGTATTGAGGTTCAGTACCTTACCCTAGTTCTCTTACTTGCCTTAGATCAGAGGTTTTCAAACTGTGAGATTCTGCGCCAGGTGACAGCGACACATGAAGTTTAGTTAATGTAATTTGGCCTGCTTATCAACACGGTCTGCAGTTGGAGCTGCAGCAGGTTCGCTGACACACAGCTCATGAGAATTCACGGAAATGAGGCGGTCCGTGTAACTCCAGGACTTGCCTGAGAATCATCAAAATGTAGCCCACCGCTTTGTAACTGACTCCGTGGCAACGTTTTATAGCCTCCAAAGCCGCCATATTATGGGAACTGTTTCGAAACTAGTTTCAAAACATATAGCATGAAAATCCCCCAAATCAATATAAGACAAAGAATAATAATAGGAATGACAAAATAAAAATAACACAATTTTTTGGAGCGCTATTTTTTTGGACAGTATTAAATCTCAGTATACCCTAATGCAAGGGGAGCGCAGCTGTCTGAGGAGAGCCCACAGTGACAGAGTTTCAAAATCCCTGACTTTAGATGAAGGTGTACGTTTGTACTACTATTCTTGTTAGAGCCGTTGTCATAATTCCCAAAATGTCCCCACTTTCCAAAGATGCTAGGTGTAGAACTTATATCAGTCCTCACAAAGGTAGACATACAACAGCACACACACACACACACACACAAAAGATATGATTTGCCCTTGTTAAAAAAAAAAATAAGGGTGAAAACAATATTTTTCTATCATCCCCCTTCGTACAATTTTAGCAAATCAACCGCAGCACAAACAGATACATAAACAAATACGTACACTCACAAATACACATAGACGGCTGCCAGCACATACACACATCTGTTTGCCTGCATGTAAAACATTCCCCCTCTCAGGAGGAAAAGCCTTGTGTAACCAGATCCAATTGGCCCTTATATAAAACGGGGAAATATGGGCAGAGTGTAGCTCTCTGACGAGCCGCTGAAAGTCTGTGACATGAATCTGAGCCTGGGGACCAATCATGCATTTCAGTCGGGGAATGTCAAGATCCTCGGATCTCAGCCTCATGTTAATACACAGCTCTGCCCCTGTGATATTAAGGGATGTCTTGTCACTCAGGCAGCATAGCAACCCAGCCTTAAAACGCTTTCATCAATGACTGTTATCCCATCTAACTTATATGAATGAAGCATATTTAAAAAATCTCTCCCTTGAGATAGGGTCTTTTAACAAAGCACCTCTGCATAGATGCTTTAGTTCTAAATGCCTCCTCTTTGGCTGAATAATCCTCATTTAGGGCTATTGGAGGTTGGTGCATGGCTTGGGGCAGCACTTAAACTCTATGAACTGGTGAATACTAGCGTTAAAGAAGCGGCGGTGGCCATACAGCTTAATGTACCATACTGTGGGCTGTTCCTTCTCTTCTGGCTTTTTCAGTGCCTGTATAATAATGTGAGAATGTCTCTATAGCACTCAATAACTTGCATCAGTGAGGCATAGCTCTAAATGCTGATGTGTTGTTGCTGCCCACACACAGTTGTTCTGACCCTGTGACTAAATGCACCATTTAAGGCCTGAGAGAAAACAACAACTTAGTGCGTTTGATGAATTTGACAAACTTTTTTTTTTTTTCTTGCTGAAAACTGAGGTTTCCATTTTTGACTGCGTTCAACACCTGGTGATTCAAAATCAGCGCTTCACATTTTTGTCTATATTTTTCCCAGGACCTCCGGTTTTATTACACCAGTAGGCCTCTTTCATGCTCCTCTATGGACTCCATGCTGTACCGTATAAACGCATTTATCCTGCTTTGGGGGAAACGGCCTCCTCCTGTTTAATATTAACATGAACCCTAAACCTGTCGTTATATATTGTATGTATTAGACTGGACTTTGTTTTAGGTTTTCCCACTCCGGTGCTTTCATGATGAAGAATATGAGAATGGCAAACCTTCTAAGCATAGCTGTGAGTCTGTATTGCTGCAAGCGCACTCTCTCAGTATCCCCTGTGTGGGATGACCTCTGACCTCAGTGAAAATCCAAGAGGGGCTAAATGCTCACTGGTGATGCACAGCTGTGCGTCATTCAAGGTGGTTTGTCTTTGCTCTCCACACCATTCCCACATGGAAATTAAATCATGGTAAAATGGTGTCTAGATTGCATCATATTTCATGTGTTTTTATTAAGGGAGTCTAAATCGGAACAATCATAGCAGAATCAATTAAAACTTATTAGTTAAAAATAATTACTTTCATATTTAAGATCTCTGGGCTGCAAATAATGATGATTTTCATTACTAAATAATGAGTAATTGTTTTTTGTGCAGTGTAATAGGTCAGAGAGTGTAGTAAAAAATGTCCTTGGCAAGTTTGTGTCTTAAAATTGCTTGTGTTGGCCAACCAACAGAGTTTTCAATTTATAATAATGTAAAACAGAGAAAGGAGAAAAACAAACATAATTGTTAATTAAAAGTTTATTATGTGTTCATCAATATATCAAACTACTAATTGTTTCAGAAAATCTTGTGTGGAGCGCACAGGAGCGTGAACCGCTCTCAGGGTGCAAGTCTGCAGCTCTTCACATCGCTATTTTATCTCTAAGTATGAACAAAGCTTAAAAGTAACAGCCCCATTTTCAGCTTTGAGACAATGCCTTTCTCAGCTATTTGAATGGGGGTTTTATATTATCTATTTAGCCCATAATGTAGGAGAATCAAACCGTAAATCACCACTCAATCCTCAAAAACATGGAGATACATGTGTTCTTCTCTGTGATTAACAATCTAGCAAACACTATCTGAATTTACATAATGCAGTAATACCTGTATAATGCTGTTTAAACAGTGACATTTCAACTGGCAGAGTGTGCAAATACTATAGCATTTGCCCCAGGTCTTGTTAAAATGCCACGGATCGGCGTGTGTGTCCTGTATTTTCTTTCTGTGCTCCAGTGGCTATGACAGCCCAGGTAACCCATCTCAGAGTGGCATAAGCCAGCCTGTCAGCAGATTCGGGCCAGCGTTTCCTGGACCCTGTTGATACCCAATACATAATGCCACATTGGGAAGCCCATTGCCAGCCTGTAATCCAAGCTTATCAAACCAATCAGCACTTTTCCAGCAAGAACACATCTTGACCGTGACAGAGGGGGGTTTCACAACATCTGGTGCTCGGGGGAGAGGAAGGGAGTGTGAAAAGAACGTGTGAGAACAATCTTGATGCTCTGGTATGATGATTTTTAGATACACCACGTCCTGCTTTCTCTTTCGACACAGGTCAGTGAGGGGGCAGTCAGTTGTCAGTGCTTGCCCGCTGCAGCTTGGAGGCTGTTCGCACTTATGCTATTGATGTTCTTGACGGTAGCATTTGTTACCGCGCTCCCTCACAGTTTCTCTCTTCTTCCCTGTCTCTCACCCACACTAACCCCTTTCCTTTCTCCTTTTTCCAACCTCCTATTTCCTCCTTCCATTTTGCTCCCATGCATCCTTCCCATCAGCCCAGTGCATCGGTGAGAGGCTACCACAGCAGTAAGGCAGCAGCCATGAGTCCAAGCCTAGGCTCCAATTGGACCACTAGTAGCAGTGGTGGTCAGGGGGCCAGGAGCGGCCCCACCTTCGCCCATGCAGGACTGCAGCATTACGTGTCCCACCACCAGCAACACCTGCATCACCACCCTCCGTCCACGCACACGAGCTACGCCTACTGCCCCGCCCATACGGCTGTGAGTACAGCAGCTTTCTTCTTTCTCCGTCTCTCTTCCAGCTAGTTTGTTGCTCTCATCTCATACAATACGTCTCTGCGCTCTCTGTCTTGCTTCTTATTTCTTGTGTCTAATCACTCTCTCTCTCTCTCTCTCTCTGGTGTCCATTAGTGGCTGTTATTATCAGGGAAGCTCTTATGCACACAGCAAATTCTCTTTCTCCATCTCCCTCTCCTCTCACCCCTCCTTGCTCTATCTCTTTCCTTTAATCTTTCCCTCTTTCCCACACTCATTCCTCTCAAGTCCTCATTGTGTATATCACTTCCTCTCACTATTTCTTCCCCCCTACTCCTGCTTTATCTCTTCCTTTTGCCCTCTCTCTTCTCTGCAACTTAATTTGTTTTTCTTTCATCCATCTTGTGCATTGACAGTGCAATGAGAGACTAATTGAGGTAGAGACACATTTGGACGGCTTCCCTTGTCATTATCCTTGGAATTAATTGCTGTTCTGCAATCCGTTTGATTTGACTTTATTGGTGTGATCTGGTTTTCTTATGTAACATTTGGGGTGTGACTGGAACTCAGGCAGGAGCCAAAATGAGGAATTTTATTATCGTCATGTTTGTGTCACAGTCACAGAGCTGGAAACAAAGACTTGGCAGATTTTGATTTCTCAGTATTTCTTCCTCTAATAAATGTATTTACAAGGCTTCACACCAAATCTTTCTCTCATTCTCTCTTATTTTCCATTACAACACCCTGATATTCTCTCATTCTACATACGCACCACTTAAAATCACAGCTGCAACATGTTGAGACTCCCCTGAAGCGGTTGCATGCAATGAGTGGAGAAATTGGATTTAGATATGATAATCATCACTCTAGGTCCGCTCCTGGTTGCGCACAGCATTCCTTTTTATGTTACTCCTGTGATATCAAGGTAAACATTCATTCAGACTTAGACTCTTGGCTAGTAATTAGGAAGGAAATTGTCTTTGAGTGCTCAAGCTGTTGTCATGATCACTAACAACTGCCACCATTACCACTATCACCACTTCTACCACCGCCACCCATGGCATAGAGGAGCAGGGAAGTTCTAAACCGTGTTGTGCACAAACAGGAAGCAGACATAAGAGCTGTGTCTGTGGTTCTAGTTGTGGTGGGCAGCAAAGAACAGAAAGTGGTGCGGCTCTGTCACATGTTTTTGGGAACATCATGGCCCTTTCTGTTCTTCACTGCCAAATCCCCGGGGGAGCACAGTCATTGCCAACAACATCCCCACACGGGACCCAGGAGTGTCGGTATTCTTTTCATGCTGTTGACCTAACTGGGCTGTTTTTTTTTTACAAAAGTTGAACTAATATAAACCCACTTTTGTCCTCCTCTGACTAAGCATGGTCATTGGTTTCCTGAGTGGCATAAAAAAAAAAATCTATCCCTAGACTAAAAACAGTACTCCCCCCATGATCAGTGCAGCAGGAAGTGGGAGAGTGACAATAATGACTTTCCCCCAAGAGAAACGCAGACTTTTCGAAATGTTTCTAGAACAGCAGAAGCAACATCAGCATATGATGCAAAACCTTTCAGATGAGTGGTGTGGCAGCAGATAAAAGCAGAAAAAGAGTGAGCACAGGACTGAAAGCACGAGTACACTGCCATAATCCTCATGGTGCATTCAATTACAGTGAAGACAGTACGTCATGTGAGTGTGGCGGCAGACTCGAGTTGACTGTCTGAAGTAGCTCGCCTGCATTTAACACAATAAGCCAAACTTCTCAAATGTTAACTAGTAAGGATAAATGATGTGCCGGTTTTAATTGTGGTGGTTTCAAACTCGATTATTGATTATAGTGGACATTATTATAAAAGTTTTATAAAGTAATTGAAATGAAAACCTAAGCTTAATGACTTCTCAGCTGGGTAGCTCGTGATTTAACTATGTAGTCTGAAGAACAAATGTGTGTAAATCCATTTGCAGTTGGCTGATCTGTCTTTGTATTGCATCACTGTTTATAATACCGTTTCTAATCGGAGACATTCCAAGAAACACACACTGGGTGTATCAAAAAGCCAACAGATAAGAGTTTGATAGTGTAAAAAATTCCCTGAATGGATTTGAAACAGACAACACACTCTGGAAACAATGCACAAATTCACAACAGACACACCTCTGTCTTCTTTTTTTATCTTTGATTCTCAGCCTCCATTTTGTTGTCATGTGTGTGTTTTCATTGAACATTGATAAGACACACTTCTCACGCAGTACGTGCCTAATAGTTATTAGTTACAGATCACTATGAGGTCACCAAAGGTTTGCCCTCATCTTGACCCTCTACCCTCAAACGATAGCAGACTCTTCTGGCTTATACTGGCCTGTTTTTCTTTTCAGCAGTTTTCATTTCATCCCTGCAGAAAGCAATTTCTCCCCCACTATCATGTCCTCGTGCTGGGCTGTTAGGAGTCAACCCTTTGGCCACTAGGAGGATTCACAGTGCCTAGAGATGGCTAATGCAGACACTAACAGTAAATAAAGGCATGGTTCCAGCCTTTGAGTCTGCCTTGTGCATTTTCACAGCTTCTCATATGCAACACATGCTGTATATGGAACAGAAATCACAAGCCAACGGATACAGACCCCTCCTTCTTTTTACAGGCTCTCTCTCTCAAACACACTCCCCATCAATGGCATTGTTTTTATTGCCTCCCAAAATGCCATTGTAATTTCAGGCATATTAAATGCAAAGAATGCCCAACAGAAAGGAAAGAAAAACAGAACAGATATCCCAGCATGTGTCTGTCCTCTTGGCTGAGAGAGGTGAGTAAATAAAGGAAAAAAGAAAAGCAAGCGAGGATCCAGCAGAGATCAAGAAGCTTTGCCTCCAGTGAGTTTGTAATTACAATGGAAGCAGATACATTTCCACTCTTAATATGGTGGGATGAAGATCCCTCAGGGGGTAAGATGGTGTGACCAAACAGCAGCGGAGAAAGTCATGTAGAAGTCGGGAGACGTGACTAGAAAGAGAGTCCAAGAGAGAGATTGTGTTATTTCCTGTAAATATGCAATGCTAACTCCTTCAAAATTCTTTCATATGCTACTTTTTGTGAAAACATAGGGCTTATTTTCTGCTTGGATTACATTCACCGGCAACGGATTTTTTTCCCCCTCCAGGAAGTGTGACATTCTTACACTGCAAAGTCATAGAGAGGCAGTCGAGGAGGATGGTTGGTGGTTCAGAGCACAGGACTGTGACAATAGAGACTAGGGTACTAAAACACAGGCATTTGATTAAACGTAGAAAAAGTCAAGACACTTAAAGTCAGCATTGACAAGGGTCGGCAATAATTGATTGTCATGTAATTATACTATATAAACAATTTGTGGTCCCCAGAGGATAAAAGCTGACACAGTGTAGTTGACATTATTTGCTTTTAGTGAAATGTCGCAACAATTTTGGATCAGCTGCCATGAAATTTGGTGCAGATGTACTAGTGACTTTGGTGATTCCCTGACATCTGGCCCTCTACCCATCATCAGATTAAAATTCAACTTTGTTTAATAGTTTGGTTTGTGACCAAATACCTGCAAAACTAATGATATTCTCACCTTCTGTACCTTGTGTTTAGTGCATTTATCTCAGAGCACCTTTGCCTCCGTACGGCCTCACAGAATGTATTGTTTTTCGATTTGATGTGTTATTGAAAGAGTGAAAGAATGCAGGATAGAGAAAGACGTAGACAGAAAAAACAGCAGAGACAAACAAAGGAAACGGTAGAGAGATGCAGAAAAGGGGGAGACAAATAGGTCGAGAGAGGAAGATGCAGAAGAGCAGACACAGGTACTGTGGTGATTGAAGGATGCCGAGTGTCGCAACTCACATCAAACCTCAAGCTTCTCTCTGTGCGCTATTAACTAAACAACTAAACAGGTTGTATAACAGCCGTGGCGAGTGGACCAGCCTTCAGGTACTTTAGTGTAATAAACCCTGACAAGCTAATGATTGCACATGGTGTTATTGGATTCCTTACTTAAAGCCACATGGACTGCAAAGACTCCTATAGTCTAAGCCTCACGTTATAGATTTTTCTCGTCTATGGAGAATTGATTACAAGCACAATGGCAAAGAAAGGGAAACGTTCTGTGTAGGTACTTTCCACTAATTGGTGTGACAGAACCCATTTATGGGTAATTGCAATAACAGTGGACATACAATGTCAGGTAAAATGTAGACATTGTAAATTGAGTTTCCACTCTGCTCGTGGAGTGTTACTCTTGGGATGTTTGATATGCAGCCTTCTAGCTTTGAGAAATTTTCGCTCTCTATCTCTTTCTCTCCCAAAAGCATACTTTTAATGAGCTAATTCTTTACCGTGCATACGGCAGAGCACGCAACCCCATAGCAAATATTCTGAATTTCACTAATAGTCATTGTACTTCTTTGTTCTTCTTTGATTGTTCTTTTGCGAAATAGCTTTGTTTTTGAGAAGGGTTTTAAATTTCCATAGTGAAAAACAGTTTCACCTCTTGAAAAATCTATTTTATTTCGACAGATACTCCTGCTTCATTGATGTTGTCATCAGCTTCAGATGTTTAACATGCCTTGAAAGCAAATTATTGATGTGCAAGTTAATGTGTTTGTAACAAATGATTTATGTTTGAGAATTGTCATCGGGTTTTGCTGCATAACACAAGCACTGCTCCATATTCAATTCAATTAATTCAGTTTTATTTATAGAGAGCCATATCATAACGCAGATGTTTCAGGGCATTTTTTCAGGAGAAACTCCCTTTTAACAGGCAGAAACCTCGAGTGGAACCAGGCTCTGGGTGGGCGGTCATCTGCCTCCACCGGTTGGGTTGAGAGAGAGAGAGAGAGAGAGAGAGAGACAGACAGACAGAGCAAGGGAGTGGGAAAGAGGGGGGTAGGGTGAGAGCAGGAGGAAAGAGAACCTCCTCATTTTCTCCCCAACAAATTTTCAACTGTGTGCTTCCCCTCCCTTGATCTACCTGTACTGTACCTGCTGAGCACCTGAGCCCTCATTTTGACAGTGATTGCTATAGAGCTAATCAGACACGCCTTTGTGTGAGTAACCATTTCCTACAGGAGCTCAGATGAATTAATTGGTTGATGATAGGGGTGATGGTTGGCTTTCCGCCTGGCTTCTGCATCGAACCTTGGATTTACTGCGAAGAGATAAAGTGAAGGTGGTAACGCTCTCTGCTCGCCTCAATGACTAAAACTGAGATGCTATTGAGCAAGCTGCTCAACTTTGAATCTTCCATGTGTGTGACTGCACGAAGCAGTGAGACATTGCTGAAAAAGAGCGTGTGTTCTTAGTCAACTTTCTTTGCCATATAACACATTTTCTGTGTGACCCCTGAGCTGTTTCAATTCTGATGGTATGCTTTCTCTTTCAACAGATTATCTCCAAAGTGCTCACTGTAATATCCAGATGTTTATAACAATCCATCAATCTTCTTGGTCTCCTCAGTGCAGATATTACTCGGGTTTGTGATAGTGTTTCATTATTTTGCATGTTTGGCAAGCATGTTGTTGTTGAATCATGGTCTTGCATTTATCTTGGTTTAATAGCCGTATTGGACCATTTAACTGTATACAACTGGGAGGCATTTCATTTCCAGCGTGGTCTACTTCACCTAATTGCATCCATGTAGTGTGCTTATAACTAAGTTAATCAGAGCTCATGCATATGTCTGTATTCGTCAGAGAAAGCAAGAGCTGAAGTCCTTTGATCTTTTGGTCTTGCTGTAACAAGATGCATGCATATGTGGAGAGACTGGGGAGGAATTCTGAACTCAAGGGCCAGCCCACATTGCAGTCTATGTACTGCAGCAGAGTTCATCTCTCTTCATAACATACAGATAGAGACACACACACCTAGACACGTGTGGCAGATGACAAAACTAGCTGCTCTCTCCTGTAGGATAACAAATACTCCACTGCTGGTGAATTGGTGCAAGTACTCTTGGGTGGCCGACCGTTTCCATGCGTTATCCTTTGGTATTGGGAATTATCATCTTATGAGGCATTGATAACAGGACATATTTTCCCCTAAAACATTTGACTGGGTTATCAGGCTTTTGTCTGAGGACGTGGACATCCCCGTGAACCCCTCAATTTAATCTGGAGGTGTCGCCCAAGCAAACTGCGGTTGTTACCTCATTAGACTTGCCGAGCACACACTGGCCAATCATTCAGTCAATACAAACCTGCTAGTAGGGATTCCCGGCGCATCGCCACATTCACAAGGTCTCTGAAAACACAGAGAAGAGACAGAAAGGGGAGATTGCAGGAGTGAGAAAAAATAAGTGATAACCAGAGAGAGAGGAATAGTTAGAAATAACAGAAAGTGAAAAAGACAACAGGCAAAATAATGTCATCAACCAAAACCAGCATTTAACTATCATAATGGGACTATTTGTTTGTTTATATCTGACAAGAATTAGTAAATTAAAGATATCAATGAAAAATCATCACATTTCTCAATTATTTGCATCCTCGCATATTCATCAGGTGTAGGTGTGACATAACTCACCTTTTCATCTGTCTCTCTTTGTGAGGCCCGGGCGCTGGCACAACCCTTGGTGTTTGTGATTAGCTTAATTAGCCATAACTCACAAACACCCATTTATAGAGGCTGACAGATGACACAGTCATTTAGCTGAATGAATGGCCTGCCTGCTGGCAGCGGGTGAGGGCTGCCTGATGGCCTGCACAAGGCAGTAGAGTTGAGGCTGGTTATCTGTAGATCGCCCAGGAAAGCAAAATGATCGGACCATTGAGTGTGAAGGCTGTAAGTAAAGCTGTGACTGAAGGGAAATAGGAAGTGAAGGAAGGATGTTATGGACAAAACAGATTTTGATGTAGTGTAACCATCATAAAAGTCCCAGTTCATCATTTTTGCATGCATTCATCAAAACAATATTCCATCCATCAGAAGATTAGATGAACGATAAATTCCTGATTGCAGAGACAGCACATGCCGATGTACTGTGCATGTGCTGTGCGGCTGAAGGAGCCTCGTGGAGACTTTGTGATTAAGTACATTAGCTTACATTTTAGAGTCTAAGTCTCTTTCATCAGCCCTTGAATGAAGAGCATTGCTCATTCCCCAAATACTGCAATGACTCATCTTTGCCATAAGCTAGGATGGGCTTTGTCTCAGTAATTAATTTAGCTCTCGGGACAGCAGTTGGAATGACTCGTGTCTTCAAGGCCTAATTAAAAGAAGATTGTCAAACATATTCTAGGTCACACAGCTCAGAATCTCCAACCATTTAGGAGGGATTTTTAGGCACCGCCAGCTCGTCCTTTGTGGACCATTTTGCTGGCTGATAGCGTGTGGGTTACAGAGTGAAAAACAAATGGATTTATTTGCTTTGTTGATTTCTTCAGGCACCTCTTGAAAATTGAGACACTACATGTTTTGTTTATTATTGGCTGCTTGAGTCAATAACTCAATCCACTTATGGCCTTGCATGTCTTTGTGTCTGACTGAGGATGCTTTATTTGAAATCGCTAAGAAATTTCCAGATTCCTCTTCGAGGAAAATAGCCACAAAAATAACTATACCTACGGTATACGATCACTGTTTCTAAAATACAATAAAATAAAATAACAGTCAAATTGGGAATGGAAACACAGATTTTGCACCACCTTCAAGATAAAATATCTGGAGTACTAATTTTATTGAACCAGTCAGACTGACAGGCTGACAGGCAGGAAGTATCTATCTGTCCTCATAATGAGAAACAATGACTTTAGTTTCAGACTCTAACAGTACACACACACACACACACACACACAGGTTCTGTGTATGGACGAGCCGTCGGGCTAAGTGACTGGGTCCATTGTAAGCGCTCTAAACCTGTTAGACTGTGACAGACCATTAAAAGCGTGCCAAGGCTTCCTTAATTTGCTTCAACATTGCACAGGCAGAGTGACAGAGTGCCATGGGTGTGACTCTGTACCAATGTGCATTTACTTCTTGTGACACTCCTTAGCACCCGCTGCGACCATCCCTGCCGCCTCCACAGCAACACTTGCGCACACTTACATGCGCAGTTTGACAGCATCAAGTCATTGCACTATATCGGCATGCATTTTTATTTTGGAATTATAATATAATGGCCAATTTCTGTTTATTTATGGCAATGCATCAAACCATTAAAGCTCCTGCCAACACTAATGTGTGTCAGTATGTTCTGTAAATTGTTAGGAGCACAATGTAAACAGTAATTATCTTTGCATTAGAAGGCATTGCTACAGTAAAGCCGGTATCCCCAATGCTTGCCAGTTTAAATATTGTTAAAATATCCATTACTATTTTGCAGTGCTGTTAAAAACAGAACCTTAACATTTGGCATAATCGTAGATGTTCTCCATACTATGTTAATCAGTTTTTGTGGGCTACACCTGTCCTTGTTCACAGTTGCAGTGAAATCTAGTAAAAAATAACTGTCAGGGAAGTGGAAATTACATGTTTCACACCATGTTTGTATTTTCACACGTTGAAATCAACAGCATAAGCCCAGTAGATCACACTTTTCTAACTAGTGTATTTTCCAGCTTTTGCTGTGTTTGATTCGAATAAATCACTACTTTCCAAAGAACCTTCAGCTGCCATCTTGGCTGTAATGTAAATACAGAAAAGTTACATATTTTAGCTGAGGCACTTCAATAAGAGTGATGACCAACTGCAAATAGAAGATGCAGGTTGTAAAAAACTGCTTTTCCCCTCTAAGCTGACTGGAGTCTAACCAAACTTTGTTTACCAGTGCACCAATGCAGTTCAGAGGGGAAACCTTGTGTATTTGACACTTCCGAATAAATGCTTTTTGGGCGGATGTTTCACCTACAAGGTATTTCCTGTCGTGACCAGAGCTTGGCGTTCTTCACCATTAGGAATTAAAGGCCCTGCACCACAGGACCCTGAGCGCCAGACCACAGGAATATCCAGCATCTGACAGAGGTTCCAAGCCTCTGCATGTTTCATTTCCTATTTCACAAGAGCGGGCGGTCCATGCAAATTCCTGGCTGCGGTGTACCACCAGTCTTCATTTAGCAGCGGTCCATGGTTGATATTAGATGTTGGACACAATGGGAGATGTTTAGAGGGTGGATTAGGAAGGGTGCTGGCAGATCTTACAGGGATTTAAATGGGTGTCTTTCCTTGTTCAGATCATGTGCGCGGTCATATTTACATGTCAGTGCTACCTTAGTGCTGTTGCTTGGCCATGTTTAATGGCAAAATCAGAGTGTCTCATCTGTAAAATTGCTCTTCAGCAAATCGGTTTGCACCTGTTACTTTCTGTTCAGGTGATTAGTCAATGACAGGGCAAGTCAAGAGAACATAAATCACACATCCTGAGCTGTAGATGTGACCTTACTTCATAATGTTTCACTTTGATTGTACCCTGGTTTTCAGCCCACACATTGACATCTGTGCACATATGGGTTTTCATATATGGCTGCCTTGGGCTGTAGAATTGGCATTAAAAACAGTCATAACATCTGTAAAGCATTATAGCTGATTATACTGGTCCTTCAGTGCAATCATGCAACATGGGTAAGAGCGATGCCTGAACAAGAACTGTATGGGAAGTAAAAGAGATGAGGCCTCTACTGTTGTGATGGAGGCCCGAGGCCCATGGCTACACACACACAGGAACACACCCTAACACATTAATTTTGCTAAATCAGATATTATTGTTTATATACTAGTGAGGACCTTACATTAATTATGTAACCCATAACTCTAGACTGAAAGCATTCTATATACTATATATACAGCTCTGGAAAAAATTAAGAGACCGCCGCAAAATTATCAGTTCTCTGGTTTTACTATTTATAGGTAGGTATGTGTTTGAGTAAAATGAACTTTGGAAGATTTTGGAGTGGTCTCTTAATTTTTTCCAGAGCTGTGTGTATGTATGTATGTATGTATGTATACATACATACATACATACATACATTCAGCAACCATCAGCCACATCCTCTACATGGATGACATCAAGCTGTATGCCAGGAGTGAACAAGACATCGACTCACTTATCCACACCACCAGGATCTACAGTAACGACATTGGAATGTCATTCGGACTAGATAAACGTCCAAGAGAACGAAGGTAGTCAGAACTTAAGGGATTGGACTACCAGAAGGCAACCTAGCAGATGTTGAGGACAGCTACAAGTAACTTGGGATCCCACAAGCAAGTGTTAACCACGAAGAGGCCGCAAGAAAATCCGCAACAGCCAAATACCTTCACAGAGTAAGGCAAGTCCTGACAAGTCAACTGAATGGGAAGAGCAAGATCCGAACCATCAGCACCTAAAACTGAGCTCTGTCCGTCATCAGATACCCCGCTGGTATGATAAACTGGCCAAAGGAGGAGATAGAGGCCACCAATATAAAGACAAAGGAAACTCCTCACAATGCAGATAGAAGATAGAAGAAGTGGCTGATATCGAGAAATTTCACCAGTGGCTATAAAAGGCTGGACTGAAAGACAGCACAGAGGCAATGATCATGGCAGCACAGGAACAGGCACTGGGCACAAGATCGATCGACAAGGCCGGGATCTACCACACCAGGGAGGGCTCTAGGTGCAGGCTGTGCAAAGATGCCCCTGAAACAACCCAGCACATAATGGCGGGGTGTAAAAAGCCAGCAGGGAAGGCATGCATGGAACGCCATAACCAAACGGCTGGCATAGTGTAGAGGAACATCTATGGGCTGGGCTGTTTTAAAGGCTGTGATGTGAAAAATTAATTTTAATGTCAGGTTTTGGTTTTAGAAACACAGAATCAAAGAGCAAATTCTTCTTTCCAGTCTTAAGAAGTTGCAGCACATGCAGCTATTCACTGTTAAACAAGAAGTACAATTCCTGTTAACTGTTAACTTGTGAGCCACATTAGTCCACTTATCTTGCAATGCACTCTGGAGACTTCAGTGTAAGCGGTTGTAGCCTTTAGCTCTTTCTTATTTCAAACTAAGAACATGTAACTTATGCTCCAAACACTTTTTTTTAGGAATACTGTCTAATGCAATCTCTATCAAATTAATCAGGTGGGGAATTTTATTTCACTGTGCCACACAATTGAAAGTCCATCTCTGGGATTACAGGTGTTTGGCAGAAGGTTTTTTGTTGACTCAAAATGAGCTGACTGTGGAACCACAACTGTGACCTAAAGAGAAAGAAAGTAAATTTAAACATGCAAAAAGCAGATGTACATGGGCCCATTGCCTAAGTGGACTAGAGGCTATGAGTTAGATAATCCGGATAATTACAGTGATTTGTAGATGCTTTATATTAATAATTAATGGCTTCTGTTAAAAGAGAGTAAAACTATAAATAATATAAATAGTTGTTAGAGTATGGTAAAAATGTACTATACCAGATATACCAGGCAATAGGAAGGACCTGTGGCTCATCTGATAATCAGCCCTTCTCAGAAATCTCACCGATTAGTGCACATGCAAAGGGTGCATGGACATTTGAACTTGTCACAACAGGAAAAGCACAGTTGTAACTAAGAACATTAACATCGTTGCACCAAAAAATAAGGACCACTGTCATCCAAGTCTCTGAACACTTTCACCAGAGTATAAATCATATTGATTTAGGTAAAACCATGGCCTTTCCACAAGGCAGACTTTACATATATAATCCACGATGCAGCAAAAAGTGTTTCTGTTGTGTAGTGAGGATTGCAGCATCAGTTTGTTAGTGTGGCTAAAACCCTTCAGTCTCATCGTTGAAACAGTACCCCACTTTTTTGATCTATGTGCATACATTTAAAGAACAAGCAGAAAATGGAATTAAAAAAGGAAGAATGACTGGACCCGTGATTCTGTTACTGTGTTAGGGTTTGCTGCTGAGCTAAGCTCTGGGGGTATTTTTGATTTATTTAACAGCGGTGTTGTTTTTGAAAGTTCTACTATGTGTTGTCTTGGCAGCAGAAATGCAGCGCTAGTACAAGGCTTGTTGGAATAGAGCTTGATGGCTTACTGCTCTGTTGGCTCTATCAAGCCACATACAAAGGCACATAAAGTAAAGGCACACATGTTTTTGCGCACTCTGTTACTACTAAAAGATAGTGCAGCGTAATACGACAAGGACCACAAAGTATCTGGCCAACAGTATAGACAAGTGAAAGTGTTTCAGCTCTTCCGTCACCTGTTCTCAAAGTGTCATACTGTTGCATTCTTTCTATGCTCTTTCTCTGACTGCATTGCACTATGTCGCCTCCCTTCCTCTAATAGTAAATAATTGTTTGTTGTGTGCAAGGTAAAACCTGCGTAAACCACTCTCCCTCCATTCCTTTCCTCCCAGCAGTCAGAACCTGGCTGAATGAAAGGTGGAGGTTTTGTTGGAGCCGCTCTGCTCCATTTAGTTGGTGCACTTTGATGACTTCAGTACTACTAATTATAGAGGCGCCGCCAAGGAGGCAATCTCAAAGTGCATCACCCTGAAAGTCCTACACACTCGTATCTAAATGTTACCCAGGGAAGTTGCACCATAATGTGAATGTTCTTAATCATCTACTATATGCTTTCTAGTTCCTCAGTGTAATCTGGCAGTAATCAGTTCAATTCAGTTTTAGTTATATAGTGCCATATCATTAGAATGTTATCTCAGGGCACTTTTTCATATAGAGCAGATCTAGATCTAGACCTTTTGTATTACACCATGCAATCCCATGATAATGTTTCAAAAAATGTACTATATGCTACCCATTTTGAATTGCACTGTAATGTATGTAAAGTATGCCACGTGTGCTTAAAGTTAGGTAATGTAGACATGTACAGAATACACAACTGCCCATTAATTGTGCAACCGTCCTTAATAATGCATTTGTTCCACCATTTAAAGTTAAACACACAAAAGTCATTTAGGCTCCCTTGACCTAATTTCCCTTCTGGCAATTTTGAGAATCATTGTTTTATCAACGAAATACTAAGGCTTAAAGAGAAGTTTGTTTTGGTCTGTATTGACAGTCGGCCGGTGTGTGGTGGTTGCCAATGGATGACATTACAGAGCATTGCTTGAACCTGCAATAACACATAATGCAGCAGAAACCAGCTGTAAACACAACACTGACCAATCACCGTTTACGGTGATATGGAGAATTTGTTAGCAAACAGTTTCCCATTTATACATCCAGTATATGGAGTAACATTAGAATTCATTTGGAGTCATTTTCTGGCCACCTAACCGATGTAAGTCTATAATTCACTCTCCTTTTAGCTCTGTTTTTGTTCTCCTCCAACTACTGAGGGAAATATGTGTCTCTTTAGCTGCTAAATGCATCCACTATGTTCAGCAGCTATAGTTGCTAACTCTGTCATTTGGTGCTGGGCAGGTAATGTACTTTGGGTTTATCGGAGCCTTTTGTCTGTAAATAGCCCCCTGCTGTGGCTAAAAACAATGCTACGAGAGCGATGAGAATGAACCAAAACAGTAACGGGCCGGAAAATCAAAACAAGTTGAATAGATGTGGTAGAGCTGAGAGCTGAGAGGAAGTGTCAGGTGATAATTCTCTGTGAGTTTATCACTACGAGCAACCCCTTTCACATGTTCTTGTGTGATCTGTTGTTGATCATTTATTCATTATTGCAGAAAGTTAGTTGTCATTATGAAGAAGCTGTTGCAGTAATTGAAAGAGTGAACTTAATTGCAGCACAAACACATCCCAGTCTGTGACGTGCCAGGTGGTTGCCTGTGTGCTCAGGGTCAACGGCCTTCACCTTTTTACCATTTAAACTGAAAAACCGATCAGAATGGCAGTTATGAATGGAGCAAATTCTCACCACTTGCTAGTCCATGTTTTTCTGTTATGTTGAAACAAATCCATGAGCAAAATTTCTTGTCCATTAATTCAGTGTTGTTTTGTCCTGAAGCTTGTCTCTTCAGCTTTCTCTCTCTCTGTTTTCTTTGTCTCCTGGGCTTCATGCTTTGCATGCAGAGGATGAGACACCGGGGGAGGTTAAGAGAGGAGCTGGAATGGAGTTCTGCTCCATTTACCACCCTGAAATATTCCTCTTAGAACGACACAGGCTGTTTTCTCTCTCTCTTTACTCTCTGCACTGTTTCTCACTCTGTCTGTCCCCTCCCTCTCACTTCTCATCTCTGTGTGACATGTGGTCATTTCACTTCATTCCAGGATGGCTTAGCAGTGCTTTAAAACATTGCGGCTGTCCTCCCATTCCATCCTGTTCAATTGCAGGCAGCATTGGGCTTCAAAGACCAATACAGATTTGATCCTGCTCCAATCACTCCAATCTCTATTTGCTGTGGGCAGAATTTTCAGCAACTTTCTCTACTTGTGTGCCTCTTTACACGCATGCCCATAAACACCAAAGTACCACAGACACACACTGTCAAGTATACAAGCATCTTTGTTTGATTTGATTACCAGTGCGATACAAAAATGGGCTCCTGTAAGCTCCTGTTACCATATAGGGCTTTTATTTTCTATTTTGAATATCCAGCCTGTTAGTGTCTGTCATCTGGGGGCTTTTATTTTGAAAATCTGGCTTCCAACAGAGTTGTATCGGTGAAATGACATCACTATCAGCACCAGAAGGCATTGCTGAACATGTAAATGTATAAATTGTGTAGAGAAAGTTACAAAGGCAGATAAATCACAGTTTCAAAGTCCTCTCATTTGTGTTTTGCGCAAGACCTTGGGAGCAAAGTTCAAAAAGTACAGTTAAAAAACTGTATGCCCTATGACTTAAATAGTTGCATCATCTGAACCAGGACAAGTTTGTCTAGCAATTTTTTGGCAGAAATTTTTAAAAAGATTTTTTTAGCTGCCCACTCTAGCGATGATGTCACCCACAGACACACTCATATAAAACTCTCAGAAGGGCTGATAATTTCATGAAACTTAAAATGTGACTGTGTAATAAGTATGAATGACATGAAAAACTTGAATTAATGGAAGGTGGTCCAACATGTTGGAATAGAGATTCTACGTGCATGTATGAATGTCTGAGAAGATGTTGAAGATGATTAATAAAGTTTCAAAGAATGTCGAATATTCTTAGTATTTTTAATGGGTTTTGAAGAGTTGAATAATACCCAGAATGTATGAAAGATGTGGGAGGGACACTTTGATGTTTGAATTGAGTTTCTAGGTGAAAGTTTGAGTGAGTTACAAAAGAGTTGAAAACCTGAATTGTCAATTTTTAACATTCCGTCCAGTCATTTGAATGGGGAACATTTCCTGGAAAACCTTGAATATCATGGAAAATATGAATGTGATGAATGACAAAAGTATTAGCTCACCATTCACACACCAATTGAGCTGAATATTTTGATGCTTGAATGAAGTTTCTACCTTGAAAAATGTGAAACTACTTAAGTAGTAAAAAAGACAGCGGAATAATAATAATAATGAATTGTTTTTGCAGAGGAACATAGATTTTGAATGCTTCTAGCATTCACACTAATAAAACTAAATGCACATGATGCACCGTGAGTGCTGTGGTGAAGATAGGCCTCTTTCCACTTCTCTGCGATATGAGTTCTGAGTCATCTTTGCTTTTTTCTGTGGGGTCTGCTGCCTTTTTCATGTTCTAAACAATGTGGATTTTGGATATTTTGGCTTAGCACGTCCACACAGGAAATATCTATTGTTTAAGCTCACACTCTCTCTGCCTGTGCAGCACTTAATTCCTTATTATGCAGAGATCTTCTTGGCATCTTCCTCATCTACATGGCTGCATCTAGCTATGCTGTCCTTGGCAGTGGGAGTCTAGCTGGTTCACAGTAGGCCACGGCTGGCTCTCAGTTGCAGTTTATATGTTATATTAGGGTTAGCATGAGGCCACACAAGACGTCTGATCTCTGAGCTCCTTTTGAAGTGTTTTCTCCTTTGGTGTCAGAATAACCTTGACCCTCCTGTGATCTCTTAGTTTCCTCAGAGACGTTTTGCTTTATTTACTCTTTTCACACAGAGAAACACACACACACACACACATGCGCACGGTACACTCACCGGTCCTCATGCCACCACACGCACACACACACACACACACACACACACACACACACAGCTGCCACAGCTCTAGACTGCCAAACTTTAAATGTAGTTTCACAAAATCTCTAAAGCACAGGCTGGATGCAGCTACTTACACTTCCACACGGGTACATGCACACATGTAAAATCCACCCTGGTGGCCCTCTTTTCCCCACAAAAACATTCAACAGCTCTGATCTTTTGTCAGAATCACGTTAATGAGGAAATGACTCCGTCGGTATACCTTTCACGTTTGGAATAGAGATCTAGTAAGTATATGCAATTTACTCTTTTAGGTCTATTGCCCCCTCATTGTGTGCAGTAAGGGGCGCTGTGAGTCATTTTTACTCATGCATATATATACTCATATTTCCTCCCCATTAGGCCTGCATTGCTCTCCCCTGCGTTGTGATAGAGGCTAATGACTCACTGGAAATCTGCCTGGTGTTTATCAAATGTCTCCGTGCAGGGCCGGTGGTCCAGAGTCTGCCCTATTTATATTATTAGGAAGTATTAGATAAACAGCCAAAACCAGGTGATGAGCCCATAAAGAAATATAAAGACAAGCACTCTGCAATCATATCTTGACTATATCACTCTGCTCTTTGCTCTATGGAAAATTATACTCTGAGGGAGAATGTGCTGTCATCCGTTAGTGCACTGATAAGAATGTATTAAGAAATTGCACGTGCCAGAGATGTGGTGAACTTACACACATAATGTTAAGATATCTCTTCAGAGAAACAGGGGAGGTGGGTGTAGTAAGTGTGTCGTTCAGTTTGTATACTTCCTGCATGTCCGTAGGTCCCGTCAGCTTCTCAGATCACAATGTTTCAGCAGGAAAGCTTGAATGGATGCCAGTTACATTATAGGCCAGTTTGGCTAAGCTAGACTATTTATACACTCAAAAATATACCTTATATAATAAATACTCATATATTTTCAGCTCATGTTTCTGATTGGTGACTGACACTATGATTTAAAGAGACTACTTTTTTAGCAAATGCAATTTGTCATTGTGAGTATTTGAAGATCAATTGTAATTTAATTGGCTTGTTGAAATCAGATGTTGGTAATTACTTAATCAAATAAGATACCATACACCATGGAAATGAAAGTTGGAATGGAAGTTCATTTTGCACTTTAGAAACACAACGGAGGTTATCCACCCTCTTTTTCTTTCTGTGGTTTGTGATGCTTTTCTTTTCAATTTTAGTAAAGCTGCAAAATACTGTGGTTTGAAGTTATTAAATGATCTCCTTTAATTTTTACAGTGGATCTCAAATTTGGCATTAATGTGCCATAGCATGCCTTCAAATTTAGCTAAATTAGATTTTGCTTTAATGAAATTTTTTTTACACAGTTTCATACCAACTTCATCATCTGTTCTGAGTGCTCAGTGATCTTGTGTGGTACGATGAACACTGGCATTCGTGCAACATCTGGTTAGCAGTCTGTTCCTAATTGGAGTGATAATAAACATTCACTCATGTTTTCTCAGATTATTGTTAACTATAGTCGAGTATAGAGTAGCTCTGCTGTAATCCATGATACAAGTGCAGTCTAAGATGCTTGATATTGCCAGTGTTGCAACAGCATGTAGCATGTGTCATAGTTGGACTGGTAAGATAGTTCTTAGCTCTATTAACTTGATCATGAACAAAATGTCCTGGGGAAGCTGGTTAGTCATGCTGCAGCAGTAGGTTTGCATAAAACATGTAAGATGATCTTCTGGTGCTCGAGTATCTCCCAGTAGAACCGCTGCCAAAAGCAAAAGGGTTTTTCCAGGAACACCAGGCCCTGCTGTTCCCTAACTTCACTTCCCTCATTTCCCCTCTGCCTCCATTCTCACAGCCCTCTTCCTCCTCTCCCACCAACCGTCCCCTGGCACTGCGCCAGCCTTTCCTCGAATTCCACGCATCTGGTCATTTCTGGGAAACACCCATGTCAGGACTGTCCAGCAAACCACAGGAAACAAAGCCTCTTGGTTTCTGCAGCAGCTTGCAGAAAGCCAGTAGTCAGGTGGTAGGGCAAAGTGGTTGTGGACTTTCTAAGCATTATTTTTGGATGGGAACATTATGTTGTTCTCTACTGTTTTTGTGTTTTAGAAGACAGTTTCTTCATGTTCTTGCACTCACGCAATGTTTTAATCTCTCATATCTCATGCTTTGTCCCTTTTTAATAATGATTCAGGACATTAGCAGAATAACTGGTGTTGTCAGAGCAGTCAATGAAGAAAAGGGCAGCTCTTTCAGTGCCTCGTCAGGACGCTAATATTTCCATGGATGTTGATGTAATTGAAATATCTTACAATGAAGTTTTATTTTACTGTCTGCACACTCTGATTCTGACCCCGCAGGGTCACACTGGGATGCTTTCTTTTACTTGACTTCTTTAGTTGTGACTACTTAACACCTTCAGGGGCATGATATACACCCTCAGCTGTATTCCTCTCTCTCTACTTTAAAGTCTTGCAAATGACTCACTCATGCTCTCAATTTAGAGAGTGAATCAGCGAGCATCAGAGAAAGACCTCGGAACAGAAGAGCAACAGATGGCTTTGGCTTTGTTCTTTGAACATGTTCGACAGACCCGGCTGGATAGTATTAGCAAATATTTCTTAGTGTAGGTGTTTAAATAATCATAACAGCAGAGAGGCACAGTTCTAGCTTTGTCTTGACAAATCAGCTTGTTAACCAGATCTGTTCTCGGACACTGTGAAGAACACTGAATGCACTTTGAAATATTCTGGGGTTTCTGTGGCAAGGCCCCCCCCCCCCCCCCAACAAAGGATGTTAAACAAAAATCTTGGTGGAAATTACTTCAAACTTATTTTACCTGGCATTTTGTAGTGCAAATGTATAAATCTAAAAAATAATGAGCCTTATCTATATGTCTCTCCAGTAACTGCGTAGATGTTGCATCAGTATCAGTAAGACAGGAACTCACTCACTCTTTCTCTCTTTCCATGAAATAGTTGGCTGCGTGTCACCTCTTTGTGACGTCAGTCCCACTGATTCAGACCAGAGCACCATCATCACAGAGGAAAAAAACACACAAATCCAGTCTTCAAGGTCTGCTTCCACAGAATGAGACATTTATTTACACACAGCGTGCATTACTGCACTCCAGTTACATTACTTGAAATTGGCTTTATAAACTATCTTTTGCTAAGTCATGGGTAAAGGATGAAAGTGCACGTCAGCCGGTTCTCAAGGTAGTTTCTAATGTTGTCTGTCGGGCCACAGGTCAAGATCTTTAGTTTCAAGAGTCAAGTCTCAATTCCCGGCTCTTAATTCTTAATGGTTGGACCAATGAATATTAAAGGATTGCTGACCAATGTCTGTGAAATAGTGCTCTCCTGTGTTTCCATTCTGTGGCAACTCATTTGAAAAAAAAAGTTAGTCAGGTTGCAGCCATAAATGGTAGAAAATATTCCATAATTTCCAAAGTATTTTGGATTAAATTTATTACAACTATGGATTTGGGTTAGGCCTGCAACTAATGCTTATTTTCATTATAGGCTAATCTGCTGATTATATTCACTTATTTGATTAATTTGTCTACCAAATGTCAGAAAACAGTGAAGAATCCCTGTTATGATTACCCAGATCCAAAGGGGATGTGGGATTTTTTGATAAACAATCTAAAACACACAGAAATTTAGTTAACTATGATAAATGACACGGAAAAGCACTACATTCTCACATTTAAGAAACTGGAACCACCAGTTTTTTTGCTTTACTTAATTACTTCAATGAAAATGATCAAAATAGGAAATCTGTCGATTGTAGCTCTATAAATCACCAGTTAAAAACACCAAACACAGCACAGTGCAAACACACTGTTTGAATGTTGATGGGTTTACTTGTATTACTTTGATGGACTCTTTTGCATAGTTAGCACTTAATTTGTATTTTTCCTCCATGTTTGTCCTCACTTTCTATTGGTAGAGGAATCATTTGCAGAAGGAAACGGGACTTTTGGTCACGTGTGGACAAAACCTGATCTACTACTCCTCTTTCAAAAATGTCACTATTTTAAAGTGAAAACAGAGAATGATGAGCCTTATCGATGAAATACAGAGTTGGCATTACGTGGTCCCTCGGTGGACACACACTGTTATTAAGACATGGATCTTTTCTGGCTCTGTGCCTCCTTTAGGCTCTGTCTCCCAATGTGTCTCACTTTATTTTCTCTCAGTATCTCTCTTTCTATCACTCCCTCCATTGGCCATGTCTGTCTTACTGTCTTTATTCTCTACCTTCTGCCTTTCCTCAGATGCTGAGAGTTTGTGTCTAGTTGATCCAGACTCTGGTAATCTGGTAATCCACAATCAATATCAGCCCCATCTCTTTCCTACAGATAAAAAGTGGTCTATCTGATAAGTATATTTTCCTCTCTGTCTGTAAAAGGCTGCCCTTTCCCTACTAGGTTTGTTTTGGTCCGTGGGATTCTTCTGCTGGTATTGATTCAGTCTGTCCACATGCACTGGGTCCTTCCAGACATAACTCTCATGTGGCATTTGGGTGACATAGTGTGTCTAGATTGTTAAAATGCCTAAATAATCTGTATTGCTAAAGTTTTAAAAAATTCTCACTCATTAATTGCCTCGCAATCGATCAACAAATGAATCAAATAACCATTGCAGCACTACAGTTCTCACAATGTAATACATATTGATTCAACCTAAGTAATTGTCAAAATACGAAGAGGTGAACGGAGTGTATTTCCTACAGCTGAACTCAATTATCTTGAGTGTTGCACTAGAAATATGTAATTAGGTTATTGTTGTTTGAGAAGAGACATCATCCTCATGGGTTTTTGTGTAATGCTCTCAAGTGTAACAGATGAAACACAGAAGTTAACTCATCAAAGTCACGGGTCTATTTTCAGAAGTAGAAACTGCCAATATATAATTGTTTTCAGTCCAGTAATTTCATGGTGTAGTTTTTGGCTGCCGTTTCCTGCAGGACTCATGTCTGGTAATTTAAATGAAAACCAAGCTGATTGGGTAATTGAGTGAAAACTGAGGCTCCTGAAATTGTGACCTTAGAGACACCGAGAGACTCACGAGAACATAAGGTTAGTTCCTATCCGTGCATGTGGGTGTGTGCGCCTGAGACTGTGTGTTCCGAGTGTTGTGTTTTTTGCGCACATGTGTTTGATCTTGTTTGCAGAAGTATGAGTGTAGCTGCGGCCACTTGTGATCAAACACTCACCGACGGGACATTTTTGTCGTGTTTTTGGTCACGGCCAATCAAAAGAGATTATTTCATCCATTGTCATCTTTTGATGTTGCACGGGAAATGGTTTTCCCTTCTCTTCCTCTGTCAGTGCTTGGAGATTGTTGTTCACTGCCTTTACAGATAGTGTTTGTTATTATAGCTCTTAAAAGTGAAGACTGACTGCACATCCTTTTCGGTCCACTAAAAGACATATTTACTAGTTTTACACCAAACCCTAATGACTGTATTATGATCTAATTTATGCTTTTACACTAAGTTAAAGATAAACAACATAGATTTTGCATGTCTAATTCATGTGATTGATTAATGTACTTTTGTACAAAAAGATGTTACAAGATGGGGATAGAAAAATATAATCATTGGTAAGAAGATGGTCCACAGGCAACGGTTTAAGGACATACAGTAGATTCAAAATACACGTGCTCACAGGTTCTAAAACGTTGCATAAAAAGTTGTTTAATTCAGCTCAGTTTGTTAAGAGAAAGTGTTTGTTTGAGGACACGGTGTGTTCCAGGCGGTAGGTCCGCGTGCAGCCAGTAGGGGGAATCGACTACTCACACTGACGCCATCCCCTCTCGTCTCCTCTCCTCCTCTTCCTTGCGTTCTCCCAGGTTGTGGAAACGCTGCAGCCCGCTGGTCTGTGTCTGGGTCCCTCTCTCGCACAGATCTGCTCAAGACCCTCCTACCGGCTGGGCTGAAGAAGGAGGAGGCCGTCTGTTCTGCTCGCAGCCTCGGACGAGCCCCCTTTACCGCCCTGTCAGTGTGGAGGAGATGGAGAGAGAGAGGCTGAGAGACTGAGTGATAGAGAAAGTGCACGCGAGAGAGAAAGAGAGAGAGAGAGCGAGCGAGCGAGCAACTGTGTGACAGAGGAAAAGGGAACGAGGCAGGCTGCTTAGAGGAGTGAGAGAGCCAAGGACGAAATAAGGAACACATTTTACAAGAGCAGGAAGAGGGAGGATCGCAGACGAGGGACTCCTTCTCTACTGGGCACCTGGGACACAGTCACTGTTTTTTTTCACTCGTCTTCTAGCTGGAACCAAGTGGATTGACTAACCGACCGGTGGATTTAAAAAAGAAAATACATACGCTTGTGCCATCATTTAGAAACTGGGATCATTTCCCTGTGTTATCTGCCCTCTTGCTGGCCCGACCGCTACAGACTGAGATTGCTTTCTGGTTCTGTGCTCGACTCTCGTGTTGTGATTCCGCTCCGTTCACAAAGTGCATCTGTCGGCAACCGGTGCTAAAGACATCTCCCCTCTGTCAAGCAGGACAGCACGCAGCCACCGCCGGATCAGGCTACAGAGGAGACAGAGAGACCGTGTGTGTGTAAGAGAGGGAAAGAGAGAGAGAGGGGCAGTGAGAGAGAGTCAGATTCATAGTGTGCTTTGAGAGGGAGGCAGATTAAAGCCCAGCCGAAAGACTGGAGTGAAACAGCTTAAATAGAGAAGTGAACCTTTCCGTCCTCTCCCGTGTTCCTTGCCATCCCTATCCTCCTCCTCTCCTCCTCCTCTTCCTCTCCCATTTTCCAACATTCACAGGACTGCCAGAGCTACTGCCACCTGCACCTCTTCACGTCTTCTTCTTTTCCCCTTCTTCCTCTACCTCCCCCTCATCACGCGTTACTATCCGATACCAGCCACTGACGGACACGCTGCTCTTGGTCCTAGCACTTATATATTTCCATTGATCCAGCAGCGAGAGACTGAGTGAGCATCCGCCCCGATACTGAGGCTCCTGGACCATTCGTCAGGAGCTTCCCCATCAGAGGCAGACCCAATCCCAGCCGCAGTCCGGCACGTAGACCCTGCCTTCTCCCTAGAGGACTGGCTAGCGACACAGTGGTGTGGACAGCCAAGACAGGAATCGCACAGTCCATCCACTGTCTCTATCCCATTGCTCGCTACTTGGCAGCTCCCGCCCCCGTGTCACCATTCCCTGCCTCAGTGCTAAGGATTCCAGCTACATGGGCAAGCGATTGGAGCAGCAGCCAATGTACCCTCAGTACACCTACTACTACCCCCACTATCTCCAGACCAAGGTATGCCGCTCTTCTGCTCTTCTTGCATTCCTCAAGCCTACTCATCTACTCCTACACTCCTGTCCTGCCTCCCTCCCTCCCTCCCCCCAACCTCCTCTCTTCCAACGCCCTCCCTTCATCCCCCTCTCATCCCTGAGTGAAGATGGGATTTGATGGATAGCTGGCCTTGGCTGTAAAGGTTTCAGATGGCAGGTACCTCGTTGGAGTTTGGAAGTCTGTGTCCGTGTCCATGTATGTGTGTGTGTGTGTGTGTGTGTGTGTGTGTGTGTGTGTGTGTGTGTGTGTGTGTGCACGCACGTGCATGTGTCTGAGTGAAGGGTCAGGGATCAAGGCTGGAGCTTGATCTTTGGGCTACTGTTAGTCCAGCGTCCATCCATCCCTCACCTGCAAACAGATAAGCTCTTGATGTGCTAACCGTATGGCATGAAGTGTAACATGTTAAACAACATGTATAGTAGGCTCAGATGCTTTTTTAATCAAAAGAACTGACAGACTTATTGCGCTATCATACATTAAACAAATGAGAGAGTTACGATCAAAATTTAATTTACTAATGAAGTATTTGCAAGCTGAATGTAGGCCATTGTTTAGATACTTCAGTGCCACATTTCAAAAGAGGCAAATTAAACATTTAATTATGATGTTGCTAATTCTCTAAACAGCACTATTGTCGTATTGTATTGCTTTACAACGAGGGGACCAACGGGTTATGAACCCTTCTTTTTCTATGGTGATGGTCGGTATGGTTCAGACAGAGAACAGGTATGAGGAAGGCTGTCTGTGTTTGCTCTGGCTGTATGCATCAGTGCTTCTGGGTTGGAAGCCCAGGCCTGGGTCCTGATGGCTGCCAGGACTCTGGCTGGGCGCACTACCCAGACATCATCGAGGGATTAAAATGGAAGCCTTTTGGGCTTTACTCTATTTGTTTTTCTACTACATGCGTAACACAAATTTCGGTGTGATGCACAGCAATGACCAAACAAAATATTGGAGGTGTGCAATGAAACTGTTAGCAATAGCTAAGTCTGAGTATATTGCTTTAAACACAACAATTACAGAAATACATTTTTTACGTCTTTAATTCACTTTTTCATGCGGTGCTCTAATATGGCTATTAAATGTCCCATTGCATGCATAGAGTAATAGATGCTGTAGGCCTGGGTACTGAATCCTAATAGTTTTTGACTACCGATCGAAATGTGTTCCTAGCATTGGGTATCACATCGTGTCTTATTGGGAGGGGACACTGAATGATTGGACAGATATTTAGGCTTGTTTTTTTTTTATTCTTTAATCAGATATTTACTGATCTAGCTTGGGAATGTTTTCTAGCTTTTGTTTATATTTTATTAAGGTAAAGTTCTGCAACAAACAATGTGTATCTTCTCCATACAAAAGGTATTGTTTTGATATTGGTTCCAAAACTGTTTTATTGGCAGCAGTGTTCAGCCCGATGGAATAAAAGCTAAAATTTGGTGTATTTCGTCTATTTCTAACGAGGAAATATGGCGGGAAAATTTTTTTTTATTAAGCATTTACTGAATCAACAAATTTGATAAAACAATAAACACAATAAAGCAAAAAAAATCACTGATGTTTTCATCCTTTTCCATGTGAGGCTAGTGCGCTTCCAGCAGGGAGGAAGCCTGCCTGCAGCCCCACCTGGCAGTCCACTAGTTCTCCCCCTGATTTATAGTTTAATACATTTGTGCTGCTGCCATATGGCTTCCCTCTCTTTCCCACCCCCCCTCCACTACTCCCTCCATCACCCCCCTGTTCCTCCCTCCCTTTACTCATCTCTCAGATTTGCTAATCTCGGGGGCCTATCAATCAGGGTTTGCCCCTACATTCTCCACTACCTACCTCCCACTTTTCCTTTCACCTCTGTCTCCCTCCTCTTGATTTCTCTACCTCCCTTCTCTGTTGCAACAGGGCCCCCTGCCTACTTCGCCTATGCTGCAGTTCACTCCCAAGGTCAGCGCAGATCCGATCTTGCCACCGTCAGCAATTGATCCTTGAGCGAACCGCTAGGGTCCTGTGTCATGCAAACGAGACCCATAGCGGGAGCGAGAAGAGCATACATTTCCGTTTATAAATCCGCAACCAACATTCGTAATTCATTTTCATGGTTAGGTAGTCTAGCCAGTGGCCTCGTATGTTGATATGATAAAGCCACAGACAGGGTCAGAAGGAGAAAGGGAGTGTTAGTGACAATGTGGCCGAGAGGGCTGTGGAGAGCCATCTCATGCACTCATTAATGATCATTACAGAAAGGGGAGAAGGGCCTTGGCTGGCAGGTTCCGTCCACACAGTTTTCAAAAGTGCATGGCAGTCACTTTGGCATTGTGTCCACACACACATACACTTTGTTCAGATTTAGGCATCAGTCTCAAATCACATAGGTCTTTCTATCCATCTTCATTGCTGCATTCTCAAAGTATGGCCTCATTCTCGCAAGAGAAGTGGGTGGGCGGGGGACATAAATATCTTGTAGGGATTGGGAGGGGGAGGGGGGCGTAACTCATACCAAAGTGTTGCCCTTCTCCTCCTCTCGCCTCCATTTTAAGACTTTGAATATTTGAGAATCTATGCATAGGAAATTTATGGAACATCTGTGCTCTGTTACAACTAAGGACTTTATTGTAAAGAAAGGAGCTAACATAGTCCTAATGGCATGGCAGAATAAACTGAGGCGCCTTCTGAATTTGGGGCCCCTTCATCCTCTCTGTGTGTGTGTTTTATATTTTAATTTAATGGAGTTCTCTGATGCTGTCCAGCATGTGCTAGTCAGCCCAGATTAGAATGTGAAAGTCGGAGAATGAGATGAAACAATAACATTTGGCTTTCTATTGATTAGTGCAGTGGGGCGTAGCATGTGCTTCTCTTTAGCTGAATTATTGATTCCTGAAAGAGGATTTGTGCGTCTGTGTGTCTGTGTGCACGTTAGCGTGTCTGTGTGTGTGTGGCTTTTATATGAGGTTATGGCTGGGGGGAGCTGGCAGGATGCTGCTTTGATGAGAGGATCTTTAAAAGGCCCTATTTCGGTCTATTCCCCAGCTGATCAGTCCATGGAGTCATTTGCTGAAATTTGGTCTTTTTTGAGTCTTTACATGCGAGTTTGATGTTTAGGGCTGTTCACTGCTTGATGTGCATTCAACTTTAATGGTAGGTAATAGATGTGCATCATAAATGAGAAAATCCCAGTAAAACCCCTCGCACTGGCCCCGGCTATGGCACACAGATCAATTATTGTTATGTCATGATCGTGTTTAGGAGAGAGGAATTTTCAGTTCTCTGTTTCATTATCGCGTACACAACTCTCAAAAGGAGCTCTCAAATTAATGATAATTTGCCTTGAATACCTGCGGTAATTTCTGCCCCTGTTGTCGGATTTAGTTGGCTTTACTGTTGCATGCGCACAAGGTACCTGACATTGCTGTACCCTTGTGCTGCTACACCATTGCACCGTTACATGCCTAATGTCAGCGATCTCATACACAGGCAAGCAGCACACAGACGTACAAGGATGCACTAGAAAAGTATATACACAAGCACGTGCACACGCTCTTGCACTGTGGCTGTGATGTGGGAGAAGGCATGCATCTGGGTTACAGTCAGGCTAGTACATACAGAACTCAAGAAACCAAGAGGGGCAGATTGAGGTACATTTAGCAGCAGCTAATGTCTCTGGCCTTAGGTAAACACCAGTCAATGGAGCCCTTTGAGAGGATCTCTGCCTGTGTCTGCCCCTGCCATAGGCACCATTTATACTCTGTCTAATCTTTAGTAATGGAGGAATAGATGGAGTGAAGAGGTGTATGCATGTGAGTGAGAAATAAAGACAGAGTGGAATATGGATGTTATAGGGAGGGGTGAGGGAGGGAGGGGCCAGTTAAAAGCAACGCAAAGAGTTTGGTCACATTACACGGGGTGATGCATTGTGCTACAGAAATAATAACAGAAACATCAAATTCAGCAGCAGATATAGAAAGACATGGATGGCAAGAAAAATCAAAGGCGGTAAAAGAAAAAGGACAATTTTCTAAAGTCTTTATCAGTTGCGCAAACCTCCCTCTGTCTCCACTGATCTGGACCTGCTTTGAAGAGTTTATAAAGGGCTTTTAGAGCTTGAAAATAAAACTTACATTACATTTACTTAAGCCCAGCCGCATTTTGAGTCCGGGACGATGTGTTCTTATTAGTTCTAAGACCAGGGTAGTATAAGTCATTTTCACACTTGTAATTCTTGATACGTGCCTCACGACTGACTGCCCGGAACAAAATACTGTCCCTGCCTCGCTGTAAATTGTAACCCATCATACGTTCTATAGCTCGCTCTCTTTCTTTTTACATGTTTTCCCAATCCTTCACATCACATGGTCAAACCCTGAAAGGAGGCTTTTTGATAATTAATTAACTAAAACCTCTGGTTTTTATCTGCCTATGCCTACGGCTTTATCCAGCAGTACAATTCCTCTACCAGTATCTGTCAGTCAGACAGCTCCATTTATTTGCTATGGCCTGTGTGTAAATGCACAAACATGCATGCATACACAGACACACACTACATTAGGGGGGTACTCTTAACCCTTCTCATCTATCAACTAACAGCTCAGCCCTTTCTGCACACTCATACATTAAGGTGGTGTGTGCATTACTGCTTCCCGCAGCCTCTCATAAGCCACAGAGCAGCATGCTGAGACCTGGCCATCTGCATGCCGCCATCCACATCTCATTACAGCTGTTTTACCAGAGTGCTCTCTCAACATTGATATCCACTTTGTCAGAAGAGCAAAGGAGGCATGTGCAAAGGAGGGGTGATGTGAGGAGGAACCTGGTCTGTATTAACGTTGGAGTGCACAGGAGGTTATAAATGTAGCGTCAATGTTACGTGTGTGCTTACATAGCACTGCATGGTTTACGAGCACAGATGGTGTGTGAGCAAGTGTGTGCAAAGGAAGTCTATGAATAGGTTTCTACTTTCTGAAGTTACAAGTTGTGGACAAATCCCATGTGTGTGAGACTGGGTGCTTGGTAAGGGGTCTAGTGCTTAGACTGAAGGTCTCAAAACCAGGTCACATTTTTCTTCACCGTTGAAGTGTCCTTGAGCAAGACACAGAACAAGGTACCTGCTCACTCACTGGAGGTCGCTGTGAGAAAGCCTCTGAGATGAATGCATAAAATATAAAATGATGCGCGTGGTGGTGGAGTTGTTGCCCCGGGGAATTTTGTCTCTAAACTATCCTTACCGGGCCATCTGGAGATAACAGGCAACTCTAGCCTGCGCTGCAAGAGGGAGGACTCCTACCTGTTTGGTGAATTGTGGCATATGGGAAGGTAGGTGGTGGATTGTGTAGGACAAGTTTCCTTTAACTGGAAAACCTGCGTTAAGACACTGAATCCCCACCAGCTTCTGAAGATACTGCTGTGCACAGAGACAAACTCACAAAAAAGCCTCACTTGGATAATTTGTGTATGAAATAAATTGTCGGTGCGAACTGTTAACAACAGGTGGTCTTTAGTATCTGTGCATTTTAGGCATGGCTTGAATTTTCAAACATTTTTCCCAAGGGTGTGATGCTCTGCCTTATGAGGAACTGAAATGAAACATATTTTTTATGTGTTTTCTGTCTTTTTGGAGTATTCTTACAGAGAGAAAGGCATACAGAGTCAACATAAAGCGAGACAGAGAGAAACAGGAAAGATGTTGCTTCAGATTTCGAGCCAGATGAAACGAGACACATGATGTTCCCTTCAAACCCACCAACGGGGCAGGACTCTACAAATACAGCTGCTTTTTTTCTTTCTTGTTTTTACTAGTATTTCTTTCAGTAACATAGTATCTGCCTGGAGCTGTCTACTCTGGCCCACTGTTTCACTCTTCTGTCACACAGGCAAGGGCCAAACCTGGCGTTTTCACGCTCTATTTTCTGTCTCCCCCGTTTGCCTCTGAGGATGGTGGGGTGCAGTCTGAGAAATTTGTCTTTTTTCATCTTTGACTGTTTATTTATCCCCCTCACTTTTGCTCAGATCGCTCTTTCTTGCTCCTATTTTTGCCAAGCCTCGCTTCATCTTTAAATTCTCTTTCATGTTGTCCCTCTTTGTAATTACCCTTTCCCATCCTCCATCACTATTTCCGGGAGCCCCTGCTGTCTGCTGGGCATGGTGTCCTGCCATCTGTGCAGGATGACATGAGTGGCTGGAGAGACACCTCCTGTGTAGACCCCTTAATACATATTAACATATAGAACAACATATGGGATATAATAAGTCAAACGCACCTTAAACCTTTTACCATGTCAACTGCAATAAAGCAATTATTCTGTGAGTATGGTGAAAATTAAAATTGTTAGGTCTGTTTCCAATCTTTGCCTAAAACATATTTGGCAGAATTACAGTATATTATATTATATTTTCCAACTGAAGGAAATATATTTGAGTGAATATGTTTAGTCAGAAATTATCAACTTTGTTGAAATAGAGAAAAGGGTATTACAAACTTTGTTGAAACAACCGTTGATTCCTGTTGCTGCTCAATAGATAAGAATATGTGGAATAAGAATTACTTTGAGTGTGTGGTTCAGTACTTTTGTCTGGATGTTCTATCTCACTGGGCAAAATGGTGCAAAGTCTCTTCAAATTGCACCACAAAACTGATGGATAAACTCAGGAACCCTTGTTTATGTGAACCACATAGCTAAAATTCAAAAGGAGATAGTATCTTTTTTAGGCTCCATTTAGGGGGGAAGATAGTGGAGAGCAAAAGGGGCAGAAGAGGAGTTTGGTACAGGACACTGAGCTGGTGGTGAAGGATGTCAGGCTGCAAGTCACGTGCTGGAGAAGGGCGAGGGAGGGGGAAGTAACTACACCTCGTGAGAGACAGACAAGCAGTCAGGCAGAGAAGGGCTTTTGTTGTTCCAGTGTAACTGAAGCTTTCGGTGTCTGCTGCATCTGCTGCCCTACCTTTGGCATGCCGGTTCACATGAAGAATGCTCAGGTTGCTGGTATAGTGACAACGGCAGTGGAAGGGTAGGAGGAGGTGGCAGCTCGGCTTAGTAGCGTTCACTGACTCAAACTCAGCCGGGGTAATTGCTCCTGCATTTTTAACGAGTGGCTTCTGCGTACACTTTGAAGAGCAACGCACCGGAGGATCTCCACAAGGCTCCTACTGCAGCAGAATTGCCTTTTCACCTTCCTGACTGAGGGCATCTGAGGGAGGCAGACAGAGGTTCATGACCTAAATGTGTCTTCATCGTCTAGAATTTAATGTTAACAATTGAAGTTCTCGATCCTGATGGCACGCTACAGAGAAAAGAGGGGCAGCACATTCTCAGTCATTCTCTTCTGGTCTCAGCATATTATTGGGTTGTAGCCCCAGTCTGTGGTCTACCCTCTTAACCAGACAAGTTATGACGAAATGAGGCCGCCTAATAGCAATGAGTTCAAAATCAAAACAGTCTACTATGTAGGCGATAGTGTGTATTCCACAAAACAGATTTCCTGGAAAGTCCTGGGAAAGGGAGTATCATTTTTTCTACATGCAGTGTTTGAGCTCTTTTTTTTTTTTTTTTTTGGCACCAGAATCAAGAGCCAGAATAAGAGACTGGGAAAGCCACCTGTGGAGAGAAAAAGAGACCGAAAGATCAACAGTCTCATTTTTCACAGTGGTCTTTAATTTACCTAATGACGTTATGGTCTGACAAAGAAAATCCTTTACGTCTCACTTTGAGGAATTAGCATTTCATTTCCATTGTGGCTGCACGAACCGATGACCTGGTGTTTTCACCTAGATATTCAGACGTGGAAACCGGAGGAGACACCAGACACAGACATGCAAATGGTGGTGTAGCCTTACCACTGTGATAACTGCAGGAGGCCCAGGTCACCCCTCTCCTAAGTACGTATACTGGCTGCCTGCAATATTTACTCTACACAGCTGCATTAGTAGTGGCAGGCTCAATGAAAATACCGTGTCACGCATAGCTTGAAAAATGGCTCCGGAAAAAGCCAATTCCACTATGAATGAGGATAAGCAAATAGGCATGAGGGCTTGAATAGCTGCCAGTCCTGACAGATTCCCCCCTCTCACCCATCCACAATGAGCTCCTATACAAATAAGGATACGTGAACCAATTTAGCGCAGCAGATGAACCTTGCGAAGCCTTGTCGAGCAAGTGGGGGATTACCAAGAGCAAACAGGCCTTTCTCCCGGCTTTATTTGAGTTAAATGACTCAAGCCACCCTCTCAGATTTTGCCTGAATGGTTTGTCTGGCAGACCTTTCCACTGCTCTAGCCGACTCTGAGGCCACAATGTGGGTGCATTAGTTAGAGTATGGAAAAACACTGAGTGGGACCGGGAGGCGGCATGAATTAAATTGCAAGGACACTGGTGCACCGAGCCAGCAGAGTCACAAACCAGGATAAATGGAACGAAGGGGAGAGGAGAAAGCCCTTGGCGTGATAGAGTCCAATTGGAGGAGAGATTATTATTCTTCACCAGTAATTAGTAGCACATAAACAGCCATTGGCAACAGAATTAAAAAGTGTCATTGTGATATGTGGGCTCCATACAAGATGCCGGTTCTCTCCCTTTTCAATAGTTAATCATGTTGCCTCACAGTCACCCCCCTGTGCACACTCGGAGAGGGTAAGGCTTCAGAATGTAGCAGATGCCTGAAAATGACAAACCTATTGGAGGGTTTGATGCAGAAGAGTAGTTTCCCCCTGTACAGTCTGCACTCAGGCAAATGCCATCTCCTCTCTCTCTCCTTTTCCCCTAAATGATTAAGGTCACCCACATTTGAGAGGGAAAGAGGAGGACAGAGAGTGTGTGTGTGTGTGTGTGTGTGTGTGTGTGTGTGTGTGTGTGTGTGTGCGTGTGAAAGGAAATGCACGCAGGAATCAATGCTTTCACATTCTAGTAAGACATATCTTACTTTATGTTAGGTTTATATTAAAATATGCACAATATTACCGGTACAAGTTTTGAATAAATGCAAATATTAGCATTTGAGTACTTTTATAGTTGATGACTCGTAATGTTTTCATCTTCTTGTATTTTTTTGTCCTTGGGCTCATATGAAAATTTTAGAAAACAGTGGCTTTGAAAAGCGTTTAGATACTAATTCCCTGTCTGCTTTCTCTCTCTCATTAGCTGTCTTGAGTACCCTGTGGAGGACTTGTATCCATTATTTATCTCTAGCCCCTAAAAACAACAGCTGCATGCTTGTGTAATCGCCATATGTTATGCTTCTCCCAACATATTGGGAGGAATCATGCCATATAGGGAGCTTTATATCAACCCATAGAGATCTGTATCAAGGCCCGAGCTGACATGCTGTACTTGAATTATTTCCTAAATGCTTATTTTTTCAGGCAATCAATGGGAAATACAGCAGAAATGTTCCTCAACAGTGAGAACCACAGAGGCACCTTGCTGAATATTTCCGGATGCTCCAGCACCACTGAAACAGTCAGAGGGAGGGAAGGGAAAAGGGTCAAATTAGGATTCAGCCGATAAAGCAATAAACCCTTGTAGGAGCTGCAGTCGGAGCCATTCAGAGCAGATTCTGTGTCCTCAGCACTTTGGGTCTGCAATTAATCACTAAGCTGACATTACCCCGCCTTTCTGAGAATGTTGGATAAACACTCCGGCAATGGTGAGCCAACGTTCCCCGCCACAGACCCGGTGTGATCGTTAAGACGACTGTTGATGCCCACTCTCGCTCTATGAAATGTTTAGGAACTCTGTGTCCCAGTTATGTAGACTTCTTGCGGTGCGCAGGATGATCTGCTGATCTGTTTAGCTATAGATAGCAGTTTAACAGCCAGCCGGCGCTACAGCAGGTGGCCCCTGCTCCATCATTCCCCACTCAAGGGTTATGGAGGACGTTGGGCTCCCATGGCTGATGTGTGGCAGCATTAACTAGCATGTCGCATCTGTTTAACCCGTGTGTGTGTGTGTGTGTGTTTGGCATTGTACATTTCTCTGATGATGTTGCCACAGTGATTTGTGAAATGAGAAACCTCTGAGCTTGTTGCGGCTTTATTAAGAGGATCGCTGGCAGTGTGTGCTGTATTGTTACCATAGCAATAGTTGCCAATAGCGTGTGCTTACCTAGCCCATTGTTTGACAGCAAGGTTACTGTAGGGTAACAACCGCAACCCTAAGGCGGGGCTCCGGTAGAAGTTATTTTGGAATATATTCCAAGTTGGTAAAATTAGTTTGTTAAGCTTGTTCATCTCTTACCGAATCATTTACCTCTTCTGTTTGTATTTAAATTAATAGCAAAGAGACTGTAAGACACTCTGGTTTCCACTTAAACAATGAAATAAATAATACCATACTTGTTTAAATGTCAGTCCTTTGGGTTATCTTCTAAAATATTAGGTTAATTATAGTTTAAGAGAACAATCCTATCTCAAGGTCCATTTACTAACTTTTTCCAGAACTTTCAGTCGTATCATATGGTCTTCAGCAGCAGATGCTTTGCTCTGTTGTGTTGACACATACAAGCTTGTTATATCATCCATAGCACTTTTAGGACTTCTTCCATGTTGTCTGTTGTCAACAATGAACCTACATGCTTGTTAATTATAAAAAGAATTCCAAACTTGAAATTTAATAAGCAGTTTTGATGCTAAACTCGGAATTTGTATGAAACTATTGAACGCCAATCTAACATAACCCTAATCTAAAGTTGCAGGTTATTGTTAAAAATCATTTAAATTATTGTTTTTTAACTAACAGATAGCACCAGAATTCCACGAGTAAGAGTTTACTTCTTTGCATATTCATGAAGCGTGGCACTCCTCTTACACACTCGGGGCATGTGAGAGAAGTTTCACACACTTTTTAAAATCCCAACATACACAATGACCCACATTTTCATGTGCATACATAACAGCCTGAGAGGAAACATGAGAGAGCAGGACATTTATTGTTGAGGAAGGAGGCGGGAGGGGGCTGTCTGTGAGGAAGGGTGGGAGCCATGTTGAGTTCACGGGAGGGGACTGACACACACCTCACCCTCCTGCAGCCTTTCTTTCTCTCTCTCGACCATGGACCATCTGAATAATTTATCTCATACAATTTATCTCTCTACCGCTCTATCTCATTCACTCTCACACACACACACACACGCCTCAGGGGGTTGGGTCCTGGGGCTGGTGGGGAGTGAGCAAGTTGGAATCTGCACAGAGGGAAACCTGATAGGCATTCCCTGTGCCAAACACATGAGGTCACCCTGACTGACTGATCATGCCTGCCAGCCAGCCAGCCTCCCTCCCTCCATCCTTCCACTGCAGTCAGATTAAAACCTCGTATTTGGGATCTTAAAGCTTTTATAAATGACCATGCAGACTTTAAAGAATACTCTGGTTTATTACAACTCGGGTCGTATTCCCATAGTTTTGGCCATCAGTAACCGTACTCAAGTTAATGACGAGAGCTGGGAACATGGCAACATGCCTAAAACACGTCAGATGTGGCAAGAAATAAGCTGTCAGACAGTCATAGAGGTTTAAATGGAAGAGAAAACTAATTATTACACAAACTGTCTAACCCTAACTTTGATTTACGGTGCTCGCTGTTGTTGTGCTCCCTGTGCAATGAGAGATCAATAGCAAACTTTTGGGTGCACAGTTCTCACATTTGTGCCTCAGTTTTACCTTTAAATAAAAATCTTAAAATAATCTGGTTTAACTTGCTTGTTGACAACCTGCCTGATCATTTGCCCACTCGTGTGTCTTGCAACATTGAGCAGTTACTTTGGTGAGTACAATCATGTCGCATCAGCTGGATTTTCATACATTTACATCATAGTGTTACAAGGTTTTCAGGCAACAGCCACACCTTTTCACAGTTCACCGTTACAACAGAAGTATATTGGAAATCATTTTTAAATAAAGTATAATAAACCACAAACATATCAAGAGAGAACCTGAAACTCATTTCAAACTTTACCACTACATTAGGAAATGACATTAGTTTTACTTCATTATGATATCCTCTGCAATATAGTTAGCCTGTCGTCGAGTGTGAAAAACATTATGCTCTGCAATCTCTCAAAGTTGATGGCTATGAAAGGTTGGAATCTTAAAATGGAAAATGCATAGCAACCGTAGGCTCTGGAGACTTGTCTTTTATCCCGAGCAGCCCTTTGAAATACCCACCCAAACCCAAACAATACTGTCAACTCAAAGCACTGGTCTCAAAAGGACCCTAAACATGTGTTCTTTAGATGCCAGCTCCTGTTCTCTTGACACACACACACACGCACACAAGCATGCGACATGGACCCATTCAATCAGTCACACACACACACACTAGCACACATTCTTTCTCCAGCACACACACACACACACACACACACACACACACACACACACACACAAGTCTCCCACCCCCACACGACACAACAGTCACCTCTCGCTCCCACGCATCTCGTGTTCTTCCCATATTATGTTAAAATGGACATGCGTAATTGCGCTGGCGGGGCTTGTTGTTTTTGTTGGCAGTTATCAACTGCCCCCATGATGTCTCTGACAGAGGTAATAATGTAATAATTGTTGCAGGCACTACAAATCTACAACACACAAATATGCTGTTTCTGTGAGGTCCCATTGTCAAGACGGTGTGTTCTGCTTTTACGGGGGGAGAGCAGTAATTTGTGTATTTATATAATTACAGTAGGTCATATGTTTTTTTTAGATGTTGTTAAAAAAGAATAACATTAAGGCTAAGGTAAATGCAAAGATGACATTTATTGTATAGTGTGAAGTTGCTAGTACGAAATCACTCTTTATAGCTGTTATTGTAACTCTGTATAGTGTAACCATTTACACAGGCCCAGTGGTAAAATGGGGTGAAATGAAGCATAGAGGGAAGTCTGGGCATGCGAGACAGCTACACCTGTACTAACGCCTGAATACAAGCACTGTCATTCTAAGACCTGAACTAAAACACTGTAATGACATTGCAGCTGCCAATATCACTGTGGTGAGACATTTGCAGCACCACCAGTGTTTAACATTCACTTTTCTGTTTCCCACTAGTCACAGAGCAGAGCAAGTCAATACCGGATTCACTTGCATGTGTCGGCCTTTATTTTCCTGCTTGTAAGCATGAAATTTCTGTAGGCTGTAATGCTAATTCAGATGTTTTGAGCACTACCCTGAATAACCTTCCTTCAGGAAGTGACTTCCACAAGTCATTTGAGGTTGGCTGAAGTTTTAAAATAAAGCTGCGGCTTGTGGAGGCTCGCTGACTCTATATGCTTTGTATATGCTAGCTGGGCACAGCCTGTGCCAGGCGAGCTCTTTTGCGATCATGTTTCTAAACAGTATGCAGTCTGGAGACTTAGCATCAGGTCCAGTGCCAACATGTATATGTTGAAGCTGGCTAAATGTGAAGCCGAAACCACAGAATGTAAAGGGAAACAGCAGCTGTTAGTGTATGTAAAGACCTGTACTTTAAAATGTGCATATCTTCATTTTTTACCAAGCTTTTTTTAACAGTGTAGATGATCCTTACCTCAAGTATCTGGTATTTTGCAGACAATTGGCATAAGCCTGTAATTTAAATTAATATAAAATTCAAATGTGATTCATTGTTGACAGTCATTTAATAACACTATGTACGCTACATTTATTTGTTTATTCTTAAATCAAATTGTGAGTATTTCAGTTTTGAAGCATGCTTTTTTTTTGCAACCCTATATTTTAATGTAATCTTTCTTCCTTTTCTCACGCACTTTTACGCAGATTTTCCATGTGTAGCTCCCTTTTTGTTCTGTCTTTCTCTGTGTGTTTCTCCCTCTTTCTGTTTAGTCGCACAGGTTTGTGTTGTGGGTTAGAGAAGGGTGAGTTAATGGAGAACGTCAAACCGGCTTGTAGCGCTGCCTTGGCTCTGACCCGTGCAGATTGTGGAGTGACCCCAGTGGTGCTGCCCTCAGCCTGTAGTTGGAATCCAATCTCCTCGCTGGGATATGGTGCATGTTTTTAGCAGTCCGCTTTGAAAACTTTGCCCCCCTGCATCCCCCAAAAGTGTCTATCATTCCTCTAATAAAACCCGGTTTGTTTTCACCTGTGATCACCCGGGTTAGGAGGGTTTTTTCGGCTCACAGACGGTAGTGGAACATTTGTTTAATCACGTTAGACCCTTCCTGCTCCCTGCTCCTAGACTGGGCGGAGACAGGAAAATTGGAAACAAGCTTTGTTCCATCTTCAGAAAAGAAAGACATTTAAATATATAGAGGTAACTGCTCGTAATATCAAATGTCAATCACACTCACTTGCAGGTTGTATGTTATTACATCATTTTCAGGGGATAATGAGGTGATTTAAAGTGCCGAACATAAAGCCACAGCTAATCAATAGGAATATTTGCTTCACCGAATTACAATTTAATCAATAGGACTACATTATACTTAAATTATCATTTTAGATTCAGCACACTGGAAGAGGGATGGTTTTCATCTAATGTCTGCCCTCATCTAGCGGTTTCAGATTACACTTACTCTTCTTCCAATTTCTTCCAATTACAAGAAAGGGAGGGAGAAATCAATGGCTACAGACAAGTGACATCGTTAAGGCATTCTGAGGGAAACTGGAATCACACCGGTGTGATAGCCTTGTTTAATGAGTCATCCAAAGGAGTGCTTAACCACACCTATTTGTTCCCTCTCCATTTGGGCCTTTGCCGTCCTTCTTGGTGGTAATTGCCTGGAACACACCGGCTATGACACAGCTAGCCCGCCTCACGCTGAGATGCATTAGTGCCATTTAAAACGTGACGCAGGGTGAGACTGCACCCCTGCAATTCGATCAAAGTGAATGCAGGCAGGCAAAGGAAGAGGGAGGGATGGAGTGCAGCAGGCTCTCATAGAGGCTTGAGAGTGGATCGTCGGCAGCCTTTCAAGGTGAAAAGCATAAGCTGAAGGTCTCTCTTGTACTTTCCCTGTCTTCCTCACTATCACGTGTACACATATTACCTGCTCTCTCTTCTTACTATTCAGCAAGTGCCCAAAAGTATCTGGTTGCCTGAGCCTGAGCAACCATGCAAAACAGGACTTGATCATTCACACGCTTGAGCTTCTCAAAACCCTGAGAGTTTACGAAGGAAAAGAGTCATATTAATATACGGTAGCAACTGATAGAATGGTTGGAAAGAGGGAAGTGTTTGACTGAAAGGTTGAAAAGGAGAAGGCAAAGCAGTGCAGAAGGAGCTTTCCTTTTTTTTATTTTTCTTTTAGAAGCAATACAATGAAATTAAAAGCAAGATTGAGAAATTGTGTTTGGATCTCAGGGAGGAGAGACATTGAAGATCACAATCAGACATCAGCAACCTGCTGAGAGTCTTCAGTCTAATTCTGCTGAAAGCAGATAGTTAACTCTGTTGCTTATTCCACGATGGCTGGCAACTTGAGAATTCAAAATAATTAGAAGCCATTAGAAAAAAATGGTTCAGGGATAAATGGGGAATGTTTTGATGGGCAAAAAACAAGGAAATGTAGTGCAGACAAAAGTTACATAAAGCACTGAGACATTTATTCAGTATGTATGTGTCCGTGTATGATATGTTTTTTCATTACACTTTTACAGTATATCAATATAGGGATGGCCGATATGGATAAACCTTTTTTCATGTATCATGATATCAATACATGTCATGATGTAGTGAATTTATCAGCCATTCAATTAAGTAACGGGTTGTGGATAACATAATCATGTAAATTCAATATCGCCAAACAGAAATCTCGCTAATTGATTTTGGACTTCCCACAATGCCCTATTATAACCAGATATTTAAACTCTAAAGAGTAGTTACCTTGTTATAGCAAATTATCAGCTGGGGGTTGACAAATTCTTTTTGTTTCATTATCCCCTCAAGGTCCACTTAATGTCTCCTGAAGTTTGGTCTTCTAGTCTTTTCTCCTGCACTCAGCAGGTGTCAGTCCTAAACATTTTCCATCAGTGTATGCATCCACTTAAAATCTAATGAAAACTGCACCATCTTGTACTAATCAATATATGTATAATACATTTACATAATACATACAATGCAAAACCTATTCCCTAAAGCTTCACCCAGTGATTGCTGACTTCCAAACAGACTGCAATGTACTGTATTATGCAGTGGCATCATCGACACCGTGAACACACTTTTAAGGTGTCCTTTTTTACCCCGGCACCCAGCGGCACTTCATGCCGCTCTAAGAGGGAGCAGAAGGAGAGTGGGTCTGGTTTGAAGGGTGAATACATTCTGCCACACTTCCCTCTCAAAGCATGTTAAAAGGTACCCTGATTCGATTCGTTTGCTCCCGCATGCATGAGCTGGTGTTCTTCAAGGTGCTTCTTGGATTTCAGGAGGGGCCTTTTAACTTGCCCGGGGAAGAAAAACAAACACAAAACGCTAGCTGCTTTTGTTTTTGTTCCCAGCAGTGCTGAGAGTATTAAGCCTGCCCACCAATTAGGGCATGCCAATTCTTACAACCCATGAATTATTAAGAGCAGCCCATCGACTGGGAGCAGTGACGGAGGGCAAGAGAGCGGGCCAAGCCACCTGAGCACCACAGCTGCATTTGTTAAAGCGCAAGCTGTCTGTGTGCTGCACCAACGCCGTTTCAATTTGAGCACAAATAACCTCCGCAACACTGAGCTCCGCTGCTTTGGTTTTTGAGGTGATTGTAATTATTTTCAATCTACAAATTGGATAAATGCCGCATTTAGTCAACAACATGCACGTATGAGGGTAAAAAAAGAACAGGAGAGACAGATAGGACAATGTATGGTATTAGATTGCAACCTGCAACGCGGGCTACCCTCAAGGTCAACCAATTCATTCCTGCTGTAGAATTTATTGCCTGGTAGTAGCTGAGGCAATGAGGTGCTGTGAACCTTGAGCTCATGTCTATATAGAAGGTCTTCTCAGCTATATACTGGGGGGGGGATCCTGCTTGTTAACACTCCATTCAGGGCTCCACCCAGCTCCAGTGCCTGAAACATGACCCCATGATGGTGCTGGCCAAGGCCCTGCTAATGTGCCTGCTTTTTTGGGGGAACACCAAGTTAATGTTCCTTGGGACCGTCACCTCATCATAAATACTGTAAGTCTTTGAGGCGGCGCCAATGGGCCGTAACTCGTGAGGAAGGACGGGAACGCTGCGAAATTAGGTGCCCATCAAATGTGACTCCTGGCGATTGTCAGCGCTTAAGATGTATTAGACGTGGAAGGGGGACTGCTTTGTGTGGGAGCCCCTGCCTTACTGGATAACAGAGCTATCATTATGCATGAATAATTGGAAGCATTCCTTTTTTTTTCTCTCGCTCTCTCTCTTTTCACCAGTGGGCTGTTTAATGTAGCAGAGTTGTCAAATAAGTCTGTCGCAGGGAGAATGAGGGAGCCAAGACTGATTACTTTATGTGAATTACTTTTTTCTCTCTCTCGCAGAATTGAAATAATTTAGAGCAGTTAAGAGAGGAGTGGGGCTGTGGAGAGAAGGATATATGTGAATATTGTGGCACGGTGGGGCTTTTAAGTGGGTTGTGATTTAGTTATTTATTGTTTTGCTGCGGGGAACGAGGAAAGAGGAGAATGCTGGTCTCTCAGATGTCTTTAAATAGAGATCCTGACTGCCTACTTGGCCGCTTGCTTGTTCTCAGAAATGGCTGGTTCAATCTCTGTTTGGTAATATACATTAGCCACGGTCCTGTTTGTCACCGGAATAGCTGAAGTGCCCTTTAGCTGGCATTAGATTCAGTGTTTCCTCTCTGTTGCTCCCTTGTTTCTGAAAAACCATTTGGCCAAAATAGTTTAATGCTTGTACAACAGCACAACTTTGCCCATTTATCAGTCCACCTCCCTGTCTGAAAAACACATATGCATATGCATATCCAGAATTTGCACAAGAAATGATGTACTTCAGTTTCTCTTCATTCTTTTTCTTTTGTCTCTTCTCTTTTCTCCCTTTGAGTTTGACAAACCAGCAATTTCCACAGAGAATATACAACAAGCTGCCTGCGTGTAAGATGCTTTTTTGGACGCATTCCCATGGCAGCAGAATGACAATAAGGCAAAACAGTCAAAATATCGTAGAAACCGTGATAATTAAAGAGTTATTTATTCACCTAGAACAAATCTAGGTTATAGAAATGATATACCTTCTTAAACACACAGAAGGTGAAAACATCCTGATTTGCTGTAGGGAAGGTCCTACATGTTGTACTGTATGAGATGTGGCCGTAGTGCATTGGAGATATGGACGGGACAGGAGGCTGTAGTATCTGAAAGATACCAAAAGGGATAAAAGATTAATAAGACAGTGTTGTCTGCCAGCGAGTTGTCAAGTAAGGTTGTCAGTAATCACAGTTTTGGCTAAACCCATTCTCTAAATTTAGTTGTGGGAAGCAAAAATAGACACACTTAAACCTACTGAAGTCTGAAGATTTAGACCCCTCAGTGTCAGAGACAGCTGCTGCAGAGTTCTCATGAACTGCGTGCTTCCTCTTTGACTCGATTCATGTAGTCTTCTTGATATCCCGTGTCCCCCACCCCCCAAACAAAACCCAACAACAGCATGAAACCGGTACCAGACTTGAACTGAAGGGGCCTGATGGAGCTGCAGTCTGCTGTTTCCTTGTCAGTCAGGAGTTGTTTACTTTTCTCAAATCGTGTCTTAGCCTCATTATCTTAAGTCCCTTCTACACCTGCCGTCCAGCTGTAGCCTTCACTGCACACTACAACATCAAACTGTCTATTGACGTCTGTAGTTTAGTCTGCTTTTCTTAATGCTTGCCTTAATTGCCTCAACCTGTGCCTTCAGAGAACACACTTGTAACTATGTATTCTTTGGTGAAAGATCATTGAGATACCTGAATGAAGCAGAGCAGTTTACCATAGTTCTACTTAAGAGAGCCTTGAGATGAGTAGCAAGATAGGTTGGGGTTGTGGGATCAGCCTGTAGCTAATTAATTATGTACTTCCAGCACATTCTTTCTTAGCCGAAAAGTGCCACCCTGTTTTAAAGAAATAAAATAAAAACCAGCGCGAGGATCTTTGTGATGGTAATAGTCCGTCCATGGTTGTGAGCAGACCCCTTCATATTCAGCCCCACAAAAACTCCACTCTCTTGGGTATTTAAGAGGTGGTCTGTTGCTTGGCGGACGACTGAGACGAGGAGCTTCCTGTTCATGTGGTAATCTGTGCGGTGGTACAATGGAGCGAGCGCTGTTCTCGCAGAGCCCAGCCCCACACATTCAGCCAGAGAATGGAGGGCCACACACCACAACAATAACAGTCTACTGCTATCATCTCATGAAATGTCTCCATTGGAGGGTAAATAAATAGTTTAGAAACCTTTTAGCAAGTACAAAAGGCCAGACCACTGCTGATTTTCATCTTTGATGTCTCCTCACAATTTGCCCTGGCTTACGAAAATATTATGTCGGGATGGAAAAGCAGAATGCTGAAAAGAATGTATACACTCAATTGTTATTTTACCTCGAAGGAGAGCTGTAAGGGCTTTTTTGGTAGTGATTAAAAAAAAAATGAAAAAAAGAACTGGGATCATTTCCGTCATGCAAGATTTCGACGTGAAATGAAATAAAAGCCAATTGTCAGATTCATTAGCTGAGAGGATTCCACAGTATAAGCTCTATGTCCCCGTAAGTATCTCTCAATTGCTTGCAAAAGTGCATGCATTAGACTCAAGGGTGACATCGGAAAAAAGAAAAGAAACAAAAATGGAAAGTCCAAATCGCCTCTTGTAGTTTCAAAACCAGAAAAAAAAGCCTCTATTGTGTTTGCTGCTCTGTGTTTTCAGAAAGTTGTTTTGAGTGAGAGCATCTCAGTAAGGGGGCCTTAAAAAAGAGCTTGTGCAATTGTCAGAGGGAAGAACCATAATCCCTGGGCTTTGGTCCATAAAGTGGCTTGCAACAGCATTGCTGATTTGGGACAATTGTACTATTTTCCTGAAATTTCATTGGTCATTCAGCCTGCATTGCGATGCTTAATTAGACTCCTGAGAATCTTTATGAATAGATACACCGCATAAGGAAGGACTGGGTGGTGAACAAGACTCTTCCTTTTCTTTTCTTTTACATTCCCGTTGAAGCCAGCCAGCAACGTTTATGAATAAACTGAAAACCTTGACTTTTATTTTATTACCATAAAGTGGAAATTATGAATAACTTCAGTTACCTTTTGAAGATATAGAAGAACTGATAGCATCACTGTTGAGTTTGTTCTGACCTGCTCAAACCCAGATGGCCTGTGTTTATCTATACTGGCTGTGATCCCTCACCGTGTCCAAGTGTTGCATGCGTTAAACTCTTCCAGCAGCTCGACGAGAGCACGGCAGGCTAGAGTCACTGAGACAGGCAGTCAGGCAAGGAGGAAACGTTACACCATTACACTCACCTGTTCCACAGCCATGGTGACTTACCTCATTAATAAATCACACTACCAAGGTTCGGACAACTCCGACACTGCACCTCCTTTGGCAGACGTCTGCATCCCTATCCATCTTTCTCTCTCTGCTGCCTCTTTTTTTCTGCTTCTTTCTGCGTTCTCTCTCTCTCTCTCTCTCTCTCTCTCTCTCTCTCTCCCTCCCTCCCTCCTTCCCTCCCTCGCTTCCATTCTGTGTCTTATAGCTCTTGCTCTAGCTGGCTGGCCCAACAGTGCGCACTTTATTTATCACGAAATTGTGACACTTTTGGATAAAGCTCCACACCCGCACTGATTGAACTCTGCTTGTGAGAGCTGGGAAGCACAGATCATTCCCCTTGGTTTCCAGTAAGTCATGGGATTGACAGCTCGGGATGGTCTGCCCAGAAGAGGCTGACTCTCTTCCTCTAAATCACTCGGAGAGGCGCCTCTGAAGGGTCCCTAACTCAGCGCTCATGCCAAAATGCCAAACCAACAGAAATACTGAAAGCACCTATGTTGAAAATGAAAACTGAAATACACTGATGTATAGGAAAATCCCAAAAAACAAAAGTGTGCTTGGGGGCTTATAGTTGAGCTTCATCTTTGATGTGAAAACCATTCTTTTCTTGACACATCGTTCTTGGGATGACATATCCAGGTGCACAGAGGCAGAATAGCAAGCAGTGATTCCAGAGATGTTACAATGCAGCATTGTTCTCACATTGACCCGGAGTTAAACAATCTCCTGCACAGCCTCGCCGTCTGCTGCTGACGGCAGCCTTTGCAGGATGTGAGCTTAGGCCCGAGGAGGTAGGCAGATGCAGGGGTTTTTGTGTTGAGTAATGCTGATATTCCTTCTAGGGCGATGGTTGCTTAACACACTGTGCAGCATCTGGCACGGCTTCTTCTTTGGCCTACTAAACTCTGCTCAACACTATGTAAAAACTCCCCAATGGCCGTTAGACAGGGAGGAGAAAGGGGGTGCAGGGAAGCAGGAGCGAGACTCGGAAGAGAAAGAAGAGCGAAGGGGAGCAGGAAGGAGAAATGGAGGACATGAGGATTGGGATGGATTTAGGAAGAGATGAGAGCTGACTCAAGGGATTGGAGAAGGTGAAAAGAGGATGGATGGAGGACTAGCAGGGGATGGATTCAGTTATGGAGGGTTAGCGACAGGGGCAAGATGGTCCACAGTATGGTAGTTTAGCAGGGAAAACCAGATACTTAGGCTGTGAAGAATCTCGTCAAAACACAGCGATGGGACTGTAATGGTGAATCAAATGAAAATATGTTAGATTGTGATTTACTGCTTTGACAAAGTGCTCATATGAGTCGGTGCGTGAAGTACACTATCAGCCCACTTCAAAGTATAAACGTGCAGCGATTAATGTAGGACAGGTTTTGTGATACCTGAGTTTACAGTCTGAGTTGTGATGTTGGATGTGATAGAGGAATAGTGTAGCAGACTGATAAATATATCATCATACTGCTAGTTCCCTGTAGCTTTACCACAGCGCGATTGACAACATTCTTGGCGGCTAAAAGAAACAAAGTGGAATGTATGCCTGGTGTCCACATCTACAACTTGTACTGGGTGTTTTTATTGGTGTAGTTTTGGTGTAGTCACGCAATCTGCTGTATTATACCTCACAAATACAACATAGCCATACGATTTTCCAACTTTACTACTTGACGTGAATCACTTGAATAGATATTAAAATGGATTATTTCAAATCCCGGAATATAATCCCGCAACTAGATTATGTTTTCAGGTGTTTATGTAGTTTTATATTTTCAATGTAAAGTGTAGTCAAATAGTCATTTTCAAACATGCCGGAGATGATTTTGTCAACTTGCTCTTTTTTTCCCCTCATTTAAAAAAAACATTCTTGTTGGTTTGATTGCCTGCTGCTGCACGACCTTTTCTCCATCTCATCCAGAAGTTCACATCCATCAAAATCTAATTTACAGCTTGCCTCACAATTAGAGAATGGCTGGATAATGTACCATTTCAAAGCCATTTTGTTTTTCACACAATCATGTTTTCTTTCTCAGTCTTTATATAAAAACTGGAAACCTGAGTTACTTCTTCTTTGAAATTATGTCTGTACAGTCAAAACATGTAAGCAATAAGGAATAGAGGCCAAATAGACATTGAATTTGTCTGTTTTACTAATCTGGTAGTTCATTTTTAAGCCTTTAAACATCGGCATCACCACCTTCCTCCTGCTACACCTGATTTTTCAGCCCAGTTGGTTAGGATGCCTGTGAGAAATCCCTGGATATGTTTTTCAGATGTATGTCATAAAATAACCCTATAAACTACCACAAACCGACCGTTCTCTGTCCCCTAGCTGATTTGTTATGGCTGTCTCAAGCCCTCCTGCCACAACAGTGGCTGGTGTTTAGTGCCAGTATTTAGTCTGGCAATTGTCAGAAACGCTTCAGTGAGTATATTCCTTGGGGGCCAAAAGTGACATTCCAGACCCAGTGCAACTGCTTTGCATGTGAATGAAAATGAATATTCAAAGAGAAGAGGATGTGAGTTCTCTCCTGCACATAATTCTATCGAGTCTAATGCTTCTACATTTTGTGCATCTATACCCGTTTGCTTTAGATTGTCTTCTTCGTTTTTCTACAGTTTGCGTGTCTTAATCCACCTGTGTGTGCGTGGCTGTGTATATGTGTGAGTATATTCATGCTTGTCACATTTATAGATGCGCCGGAGAAAAGCATATAGGAACAGAATTTCTCCACAGGCGTAGAAGACATTAACACACAACAAGGTGCAGAATAATGACGATCCAATACATAAAACACTGAGCTAAGTGTTGCTCAATGAACACCTAGTATATGTAAATCATGTGAAAGAATGGGTTGAAGTGGCTACTGACTTTATTGGAGGTGTGTTTCATGGACCTTAGTGTGAATTTGATGCCAAACAATCAAACAGTGACAGCTTAATATCAAAGCCACAGGCTGCACCAACCAATTAAAAGGTAAGCACCAAAGTCATTTACCACATTAATAATTGATAATAACCTTAAAATGAGGCAAATAACATATGTAAAAATCTATAGAATGAAAATAGGAAGATATTGAGTAAATAATTAAAAGCAGATAGTATAATATTTGAATATTTCCTTCATATTTTTTTATTTGAGTTGTTTCTTCTTCAAGGTTATGAAGATATTTCCAGTTTGGATATGAGACCCAGACTGGTTATTGTCTGATCCGCCTCCCCCGTCCCTTATTTGAACTTCTCTTTTTGATAACACAAGCTTATTTTGTATCGCCCATCTAATCCTTTATACATTTCTTTCTTTTCATGCATTTTCAGTTGTATTGTATAGATTTAGACATATATTGTTTGTCTCATTTTGAGAATGTTTTTATCAATTATTGATGTCGTAATTGTCTCAGGTGGTTGCGATTTTGGCTCACTTTTAATTTGTTGGTCAATTAGATGGTCAATGGTCATAACGTCATAACTCCAACTCTGTCAGTGTGCACGTATAGACATATGTTACGCCTGCTGCTCGTGTCTGTGTGTTATAGCATTTCCTGAGCTATACCTGCTTGCAGTAGTCTTTAATGTATAAAAATACTGTGTGAGTCTATTTGTAAAAGCAACATTAACATCGCTCAGTTATGCGTACTATCTTTAACATATGGCTGTGGGCACACTGGCAAACACTCACTGAGGTCAGCCTCAGGCAGCAGTAACTCATTCACAAGGCTGTTGTGGACCTTAGAGCCTCTCCTGAACCAATTATGGCCTTATTTATGAATTTGAGCACAGTTGACCTTCTGGAAGAGGAGACGTAAATTTGTTTGTCTGGAGAATGGCGTTACAAATGGCATTCGGGGACAGGTCAAGCTTGTTCTCTATCAATCTGTCCCCTGTCTGTCTCTCTCTCTCTCTCTCTCTCTCTCTCTCTCTCTCTCTCCACACTTCAGCAATAACTCTCATCAACTGGTCAGCTATCTAGCCAGTCAGCACGTTTGGTCTTTCCTGGACTGCCAGTGGAACCAGAACTAACATGCATGATATGGTATATTTGAGAGTAGACTTAATGTGTATTTTTGAGGGAGAGGCAAAAAGGGAAAGAGACTCACATTTCTGAATTTGTTATTCAGTCTCTCTCTTACTTTCGATCCTTTTATGCAGCCTGTGAGAACATTTCGGGGCAGGGTGCCAGGCCATGTGCGTGACTGGATTGGTAGACATTTGTCTCAGTGAGAGACAGGTCACGCTGAAAAAGAGCTAACCCCGCTCTCTCCTCCCTCTCCACATCTTCCACAGTCCTCTGTTTGTGCTTACACTTCCTGTGAAAAACATAACTGACTTCTAAAGAATGTGCCCAATCAGAGACGGAGAGTGAGGGGGTGGGGTGGGTGGGGTGTATATGTGGTGGTGTTTTACACAAAAATGGAGGTTTACACTGCGGGTCTTCTGGGCCCTGAGCTCTGATGAGGGAGGGGTTTTGAGGACCTCAAATGTGATGATTTGCTTCCTCTTTCTGTTTTATATCATTGTAAATAAATATCTTTGAGTTTTTGCCTGTTGGTTAGACATCTGAAGATGTCATTTTGGGTTTTGGAAAATTGTTATGTGAATTTACTTTTTACCACTTTCAGAAATGTTAATTAATTATTAAATAATACATTTCCATTTGCCACACCTGTCAGCTCAAAATTGAGGGTTAGGTTATCCAATCTGAAACCTTTATTTGCCTATGGATCATAGACACTGTATATCAGGTTTGAGACTGTGGCTGTCAGCTCAGGTTCAGTTGGAGACCAAAGTTTTGTACATTCTCTCTCTCTTTATCTACACTTTCTCTGTCTTTAAATGAGTCTCTCTGTCCTCCCACTTCCTCGCTCCATCCATCCTGCAGTCTCCACTCCCACACTGGCTAGCTCACAAACAGACCCAGCTGGCCATGATGATGACAAATGAGCCCAAATATTTATGTCCATCGAGTTATACTCTGGCTCTGCCCACGACTCGGTCTCTGCTCTTTTTTTTTTTTTACAGATCCCTGTGCTGTGGTCACCTCACTCGCAGCCAAACCATCATAATCGCTCTCCACAAACACCCCACAGCCCCGGTTATGTCACCTAAACACCAGTGACTGTTAATGTCCGCACAGAACCAAGTTTATGGTTGTCAGAGAAGTGGTATAAACATAGAAGCTTACAGTGTGCGCATGTAGATTTTTGCGTGGGCCTGGTGACCAACCAGTTCTGTAAATGCGATGCAAGTTGTATCTTCTAGCGGGGAAATGTGTGTTTGTCCCTGCTCCTACTCACTTTGCAGAAACTAAACAAGGATCTGGGGTGATAGAGGACCTCTCTGAAAGAGATACTAGCTTAAAGTAACATGTTTGAATTGGAGTATTAAATTGTTTGAACAGAAGAGGTGGTTCGTTTCTGCTCCAATTCATAGCTGTAAGAATGCTTGTGAAATGTGCATTTCTTGACTGGTAATTTAAAATCAAAGAATTTGAAATGTTTAATGCATGACACTATAATACAATTTTAATCCAAGAGGAAAGCATCATCACAGATTTCAACAGTGTGGTGCAGATGAGTAACATTAGAGATGGTGATTGGGATACAAAAGGTGGTTTCAGGCTTTTAATAAAAATAGGGGAAGGACCTGACCTTGAAGTGTTATAGGAGTCAGTTACTCAAGTATAACTTTTAGGAAATAATTCAAAGATTTTGTGACACCACAAACGTCCTGACATCCTTCTCGGAGGAAACACATTGTCATGAGAATTGAACACTTTGCAACCAAGGGCTGTTTAAGAGTTGTTCATTTGTAATAATATCATAAAGCATTAGAGGCATTATGAATTGATGCCTTCCACTCTTTTCCCTCCACCTTCTCCTGCTTCTCTCCTGATAAAAGCCTTGTTGGAAAAAAAAGCCATTTTCTAGGTCAAACGCTTGCATTTTTGTACCTTGCACATATTTATTTTTAGTCTTCTAAACTGTGGTGATTCGTGACTAATTATTGATCCCACAGTACTTCTCCGGATGAGTGCGCCAATTAAATTCCTGCAAAACAAAAACTGTAAATAAACGAAATGGCAAAAAAAAAAGGTTCATTCTAAAAAGCACTAACTCAAATTCCATTCTTGTGCTATCTTTGGATACCAGATTTACAACAGGAAATAACTTCATGTTTTTACAATCAAGCTTTAATGCAAACAAGTTATATTATAAGTACTCTCTGACATAAATGCACCATTTCCAATTGATTTCTTATAGTAAAATTATGCATTTCATACCATGCTATTTTCCCATTATGTCACCCCGTGCAGCTTAAACAGATGACTCGGTGTTTTTAAAAGGTGATGCTACATAAAGCACGCCTTGTTTACCTCCACAGCGATTGTCTTCTCTGTCAGATAATATGTATGCATCCTATCTCTCCCCTCTGGAAAAGATATGGCCTCTTTTTTTAACTCTGGGGCTCTGTATCCGGACACATGGGTCCTGACACGGAAGACAACGTCCCGCTCTTATCTGCCCCCCCAAGAGAAAGTGAGAGGGAAAGACAGCCAGTGAAGGAAGGAAGCCGGAGTAGAAGGCAGTGAGCAGTAAGAAAGGCAATAGAGAGAAAGGGAAGAGAAACAGGAAGAGGGAAATAGCTCCATCTCCTGCTTTGAGAGATACTGGAGATGGACCAATCAGCATATTTAAAATTAGCCCCCTGCGTCATTGTCCACAGCAGTGTTGGCTTACCGTCCCAGATCCCAGGGCTTTTGTTTTTACTGAGGAAGAAGGCCCGCAAGCTAGTGGAAGCCCAGAGACAATCAGAGTCAAAATGACTCTCTACGTTAATTTGTCTTTTTCCCATTTGCTCTTTTCTCTTACATTTCTTTCCTTTTTTCAATCCTTGCTTGCTGGTTTGGCTGCTTTCTTAGGCCTTGGCTGCAACTCCTTCATACCTGAAACTGCATCTCTCTTTGCTTTTTCTTTCTCTCATCCCCCTTCACTCCGCCTTGCACTCAGTCTTCCCTATTAGGTTACATTTGGCTGTAGAATCAGCAGCGTTGCATTCCCAGGTGAGTTGGGGATGATTTGCTATTCACTCCTCTGGCTATGGGTTTACCTCGACACACAGGCACAGACATAGAGAGAGAGAGCGCGAGGCATGAAACCGAGATGCAAAAGGAGGAGAGGCAATAGCTCTCTTCCTTCTGCCTTTCACTGTCCCTCCCTCTTCTCTCTGCATTGAGATGCGGCAGCGGTTCTCAAAACACATGTTTAAGGGCTAAAGGTTTGGAAGCAGCTATCCAAGATGGATGGGGGATTTGTGTTCCTTTCGTGCTTACAGGCTATTGTGAATGCAGCCGACCGCTGAGCTAGCTGTTAGTTCTGGCAGTTTGGAAGGGATGCGTCTGGGACTATGCTTGTCTTTAAGAGTCTTTGCAGAGACTTTGCCAGCATGAATTAATTGAGGATGAGCTGAGAGGCTTTTTTCTTCAATTTAAGGAGACTGCTTGTCGTTTTTCGTGGCAGGTTTTCATGTGTCTGTGTGTCTGTGTGTGTGCGCGTGTGTGTGTGTGTCTGACTCGAATGACTCATAGAACGCAAACACAGGAGCCCACAGAACAGGAAATCTGCATGCACACACGAACATGTGCTCACACACACGTGGTGACAGCTGATCTCGAGTAGTGGCGCCCTGGCCGTGGGGGTTTGGGCTGTGCTGGGTTGGTTTACTGATATTGACAGCGTGGCCTTGTCTGGCCTCTTGCCAGTGTTGAGCTAGCTCTCGGTGACTTCTCTGGCCTCCTATAAATCAGGGCCAATTACCACGGTGGTGCACAGCCGCCTCTCCTCCAGTCGCAGCCCTGCCCTGCAGAGTGCAGGGAGGGAGGCAGGGAGGCAGGGAAGCCACATCCCTGTTTTCATTCCAATTAATGCTACAGCTGCCTTCCTCTCTTTTGCAAATATTGTGTACTCACATAGTATGTTTGCACATTGTTTTAGTAAAGTAAAAACCACCTTATTTAAAGATACAATCAACAAGATGGAAAAAACTACTTTCCAGGTGCTATCTGCAAAGATGCCATATCATAAACACATATGGAATTGAAATGTTTAATGCAATTATAATATAATTGCAATTTTTTTTTTTCACAAACAGGGACAATTTTCTTTAACAGTCCTCATATTTAATACAAATGTCTTAGTTCCTTGTCATTTAACGAATATGAAAAAATGTATCTTCAAATTTGGAGTTTTTTATTTAGGTTCTTTTATAGGTTGAAAAATTCCCCCAACTTCTAAAGTTAAATGAAAATACACAAATTGGAAAAAAAGGGCTCCTTTCTTTAGCTCCCGAAAAGTTTATATTTTTGGAGATACATGGTTCTTCAGGACAGCGACCATATGCAGCATAAATAACGTCCGGTAGCATGTGTACATACGCACAATGCTGTTTGAATATGCTGTATATACAGTACATGAACATGTAAATAACTATACATACAGTAGGTTCAGGTCTACATATTACTCTCTGTGACAGAGGGCTTGGTCCGTGTGTGGGTGTGTGAATATACAGTGCAGTATGCCTTCTTCAGCCTATGTAACGTACGCAAGATTTATCATCCCCACTTAATACACTCGTAAACATTCCCTGGCATGTCATGGAGGCTGTGAACCCCCCTGCATGGCTGGCTCGGTAAATTGGGCCTGTGTAAACCATTCTGCCCGTCTAAAATACAGTGCGGCAAATTGAAATCCCCAGTAAGCCTCTGTAGTGGCATGTCACAGCTGGGTAGGGAGGAGGGAGAATGGAGGTTTTTTTCATTTACCACCTGGAGGTTTTTGAAGTGTCATAACCAGCTAGTCTCGCACACTCTGTTCTATTTGTCTCTTTAACTCGTTCTATGTTGCTATTTTTTTTTTTTTTGCCTTTGTCCCTCCCTCCCTTTCCCTGAATCTTCCATTCCCTTTCCTCTCTTGCTGAAATACCCTTTGCCAAGTGCTGTATTCAATCCTCATCATTCTGACACGAGGCCTGTATTTATTATGTATTTGAGAAGCCGGATCTTACAGGCTGACAGGCTGAGGGTAAACAGCAGTCACGGAACCGTCTGGAAAGAAAAACAAACTCGGTTATTAACCTCCAGTTGGGCGACCAGCGGAAGGGAGAATTCGATTTACGACACAAAAAGCGGGAAACATTTTTGGTGCGAACAGCCCATGTGTGCTTGCTAGTGCTTGAAGAGCCTGCTCTTTTGCTAGTTCTTTTCCATTTCGCTTATTCTACATATCTAAACCTTTGCCATCCTTGAGAGTACATCCCTTTGTACATTTTGCCATGAATAGAATAAAAAAAACAAAAAAAACCATCCACCGCCATTAAATCCTCAACAATCTGACATTAAACCCACTAACCCCGTCCCACCATTCACAGAACACTAGCCATTCCTCTGAGACCTTCGGCACCCATTCCATTTCTTATCCCGGGGGACTCTTCCGGCCTTTTTCTTTCCCCTTGGATAACTTTGCCTTCTGCCTTCTCACACTGAACACTGTAAGTAATGGTCTGGTTTTGACCCTCCATGCCTCATTGTCTAAGATTTCAACTTCTGACCTTAAAAAAATGAAAGCAAATCGATAGGGCGGGACACATGAATTCCAAAGCCCAGGATGCAAGCCAAGCCTGGAGCCCAGGAGGGAGGAGGAGTAGGAGGAGGAGGTCTGTGTGTATTACTGAAGGGCTAAAACAAAGAAAGAAAGCCCGAGAAAGAGAGAGACAGGCTTTCAATTAACCTTCAGCGCTGACAGCAACTCTGTGCAGTGTCTCCTGTTTGTGCTGGTGAATTTGTACGTGTCACACAGTATGTTAAGTACCCTGTGTGTAATTTAAGCTACAGTGGACTGGGGAGAAATAAAACGAAGAGGCGCGGGGAAGGGGGGCGTAAAGCGAAAGCCTCAAAGTCGAGGCTTGAACTGCAGCTGTGCACATTCCAGTGACTTTGAGTGGGAGAAAATAACTCCCATGGAGCACTCAAGAGATTAAGATTTTTGATTAAGAGTCATGAAAACGTGAGTGACTGGAGACTAGTTCTGCTTTTTTTTTTTCTGCTCTCTTTCATTCTAGCCTGTGCAACCAAGGCTACCAAAGCAGCATGGGGCACAATCTGCTGGAGGAGGGGGCAAAGTGGAATTTGCATGTGTGTGTGTCTGTGTCCACTTGTCAAAGTTAAAGACTTGACACTTGGATTTGAGTCAGACTTAAGTCACAAAAATGGCAAATCGAGGCTTGAACTTTACTGCCGTGGGATTTAACTTACCTGAGTGCAGAACTGACAACAAGCACGTTTAACTCTCACGTTTTCTGACTATTTTAACTTTGTTGGAAAGGCAAGAATGGAGAGAGGACAGGAAATAAGGGAGAGGTAGATGCAACAAAGGCTGGCCGGATTCAAATCGGGTGCAACTCGAGTTTTTACCTGGTAACAAATAGGCCTTGTATAGCCACACATCATGCATATTTAATTATTAGGCCAATGCATGAAAAGAAGTTAAATGGAAGTTAAATGTTATGTAAAAGTACACTATAAACGCATTAGAAAGCTAATTGTTCACATGCCGTTTTAATGGTCACCATTCAGAGCGCTGAGAGATTTTCATTTTCATCATCCTCTTATGAAGACTTGTGACCTTTGGTGGACAGTGTCCCCAAAGGACTTAAAACAGCTCTGGCGATGGTGCACTGTACATGGCTGTTTTTGGCTTCTGTGTAAAAAAATAGGGGGAAAAAAAGATGCCTCTGTGTTATCACGTGGTGCATGTGTGTGCACAAACATAGATGTGTGTACAGTGTGTGTGTCCAGCACAGCGAGTGGCCGCCCATCAGTTCCACTTAGCTCAGCGTGGTAATTGGCCGTCCATTGATGGACGTGGCTCTCTCTTCACGCTCCAGGGACCCCGGCTCTTTGTCTGAGAAGTGGGCGGCAACACGCTGGCATGGCACACACGCTTAAAATAGCGCATCAAATCAGCCATGCTTCGGCAGCCGCTGCTAACGTGTGGGGCAGATTGGAGGCCTAGTGGTGTGTTTGTGTGTGTGTGTAGTTAACTGCGTATTTGGTCTTATTTTACGGCATGGTATGAGGTCTTGGGGTTCTCTCTGGGGAGGATAAAGGGTTAATGTGGTTAACTGGAGCTGGTGGTGGTATTTAGTGACATCCCCCTCTCTCCCTGGCCATTTTTTTCTTCTCTGTTTCATCCGTCACTCACTTACTTTATTGCAGTCTCTTCCCTCCTCGCTCACTCTCTTCTAGTGTTTCTCTCCCTCTCTCTGTCTCTCTCTCTCTTTCTCTTTCTGCTCATGCCCACAGGGCCCTGGTTCTCTCCTTCTGTCACCATGTGCAGTGTCCCTGCAATGGAGATATAAATGGGCTGTGAGCAGGGGGCCCTGACTCCTATACCATAAATCTATGCTAACAGCGCAACAGACACATTGGGAGAGCAGGGGAGGGGAAAGAGAGGGAGAAGAAGAAAATGGAGGGAATCACAAATCTAATACATTTTGTATACATCTTGGAAGATAGAGATTATACTGAAAAAGGTCATATTGAGATGTTTGCGAAATAGGCTGCAGAGGATTACTGCATCAAGATATCACACCCTTGGAGGTGTAAATTGGTTTACTGTGTAATGAAATTGGTTTTGAGGGTATGAATAGTAAGCAGGAAGTTGCCATCATTTAAAACTGTTATAAGCTGCTGGAAGCCTTATGAACCCTAATTCCACAGAGTCCCCTTGGTGAAATGTTTCGCTAAAATAAAAAATGTAGGAAAGTTTGCACTCTTGACTCTAGTCCCATGTTTAGAAAAAGAAGACCCATGCTGACGAAGAATTTCAGATGCAATATATTGGTATATAATGTACAAAGGTAACAAAAAATGATAGAAAGTGGAAAAAGGGAAATAACAGGGAATATTCAGATTCAGAAGGTGTCTGCTCATCTGAAGGGCGTTTTTGACTTTTTTGTCATTGCGCAGACCTTTTTCCTCTACTTGAACATGTTTTCCCCGCAGTGTACTCATATTATTTGAGGCTGAGTTTAGATGTTGGCTTTCTTGAAATTCTACTCATTAATATCTGCTGTTGGGTTGAATATTTTCGTCTCTTAGCGACACTGATCTCATCCTCTCAGTCTCGCTGCCGCCCTGAAATGTCTACTCAAATAATTGCTATGACATTGAACTGGTGGTGCCTGCTGTTCCTTTAAAAGATATACTGTAGTTTTCCCACTCCTTCTCACACTTTCGTCTGCTGTCTCAGGAATTTTTTATTTTTTCACACCTCACCTGTCAGTGCTTTTTAACTCTTTCACTTATCTTCCCGTGTCTTAAAAGTGAAACCTATTTTTAGTTGTGTGTGTGTTAAATCATCCCTCTCTTCACCCTTCTTTTCCCAGCAGCCCTATGCTCCACCCCCTCATCCCATGGCTCCTCCCAGCCCTAGCACCAACAGCTGCAGCCAGGGAGGGGCAGAGCAGCTGAGTAAGACCAACCTGTATATCCGAGGCCTGCCACCTGGGACCACCGACCAGGACCTCATCAAACTCTGCCAACCGTGAGTACTGGGAACAATCACAGTTAAATGCAGAAGTCCGTCTGTCACACTTGCCAATGCCACAATGGGGTGTACTTGGCCATGATGTGCCTCTCATGGCTGTATGTATTTAGCAGTAAATGGCGTACAGTATGGCTCTATATATTTCTCAAACTCCCATGTTACTAAAGCCTACATAAATGCCATCCACTTTGACTTGTGTATTTTATGTGTAATCTTGATGTTTTCATATTAATCTTTCCATATATTCCATGTTAATGTAAATGTTTTAAATAATCATAACAAATAATTTTATAATTTTTCCTAGGTGCTAATTTAACCTCTCATATTTAAAAGCTTTTAATGAAAACAATATCTCAAGTTGAAAATGATGATGTTTCATGTAGAGGGAGAACTTTGATGTGCTCGTCCCGCAAATATGTGGAATGGAGAGATTAACTTGACAAGATCATATTTCACTAACTAACTGATTAAAAAGCTGACAAACTGGAGGCACAAGGGACATTTTGTGTAGAGGATGTTGTACTTAGACAAGATGGAAAACCAATTTGCATTTGGAACTATTGAAGAATTTACACTAGCTGTAGCTCACGGGCATCACGCCGTGAAGCTAACAGCCAAATCAAATGTCAATCAAAGCTGCTCCACCTGGACACCAGTCGTAGTCATCTCGCCAGCCTGAAACTGGCTCATTTTTACTCTGCATAGCCTGTAGTTGGATAATCAGTCACTTGCTTAACTAGACAAAACAATTATTTTCCCTTTCTTCTTTTGGAAGAAACGATCATAGAGTACAACTATGTATCAAGAGACCTCATGGAAATGTTCATGCATCTGTGTATATGTGCTTTGTGGTAAAATATAGTATAATATTGAAGGTAAGCGGCTGCTATGTACTTAGACACATAATTACACCCCACAGTTTCCCACAGTTGTCATCTTAGTAGGCAGGCGTTGCTGTATGGCCACGAATGACATATTAAAGCTCTTAAATGCCAAACTGATCAAACTAAAAAGTTCACGACTGAGAAGAAAATTACAGGCATGAAAAATAAAGGTCTATGTACAATACCTTGCACACCCCATTAAACTGCTACCATCTGAGTGTGTTTTAGACACACACAAAGGTACTCATAAAGATCTGCCAAATGTTCTTGATAGAGAAAACACACACACACATGCCTGCCTGCACACAGCTCAATAAGGCCTAATAAAGCTTAGATTGGCCCACCTCCCCCAGGAATCACCGACCAAGACCTCATCAAGCTGTAACAAACAGTCACAGGGACTTTCTCTCTCTCTGCGCCTCTGTCTCTCTCTCGCTCTCTCTCTCTCTCACACACACACACACAGACACACACACAGACACATGCAGCTTTGTTCGGCTCCATTAGGCCCTTTCACTTCTAAAATGGTGAAAAGGGGGTCAAGATCATTAACGGAGACAAGGCCAGCAGATTGCGAAATACAGGGCATGAGCCATTCTGTCTGGTTGCGTAACCTTTTCTTGGCCATATTTCCTGAAATGTCCTGGTCAAACGCAGCCAATTATTCAATGATCCTTTGGAGACGGGAGCATGCTGTCCAGTATATTTGGTAATGCTCCTGGTAGCCGTGTCATAAGTCATGCATTTATTCTTGATACTGACCCATCGAAATTCCATTAGCCTGAGAGGCGGCCCGATAAGATTTGGAAAAGCTCTCAGCATTTTGACATTGCATATCTGTCGTTTAGCTCTTTCATGCACCCAGTTGTACAGAGGTGGACAGTTTCAATTTCATTTCTAATTCCATATGATCTTGAATATTTTGAGCGCAACTATTTGGAAGGGCAAACCATGTTGGAGCTTACGTAAAATACCACACTAGTGTCCATGTTTGTGACTGTAGAGTTTCATTCTAATATATAGCTTTTCTCCTGTGTCTGGAAAGCTACTGACTTTATCTGTTATTGCTTGGATCTGCCTTACTGTCCTCTAGTGGCTGTCCTCTCTCTTCCACAACTCTTCTCTCTCTTCTTAAATCTCCCATCCTTCCCTCTGTGTGTATCGCCTGCCTAAGAGCCCCCAAGGTTGCCCGAGGTGTGATGTGCCAGTGAAAATCCAATGCCACTGAAACTTTAATTAGCCAGACCGTGTTTCTGTGGCAGGCGGGTGGCAGCATTCTGGAAAAGGTCATGCGACTGTTCTGCAGTCTGCAGCACCCAGGGTCCCCCCTCAGGTTTTTCCCCAGATGCAAAGACCCCCTCCAGCACCCAGCACCTCTCCTGGCGCTCAGCTGAGGGCCGTGTTAAACATAAGCCCTAACTAAATGCGGCGCTATGTTTTTAGAAAAATGCAAAAGTTTCAGCCAGTCCCCGGTATCACGGCCTGCTCTCTTAAGCTTTACTTTGTGTGAACATACATTTCTTTGTCTGCACAAACTCTTGCATAGATCCTTGTGAGTGCTGGCAGTGAGACAAATCAAAGCTGATTCTTGGGGTTGGGTTTGTTGTGCCACTTACGTTGAACAGCCACTCTTGCCGTCCGGGTTCACCACTATCTCAAAAGCAAACATGCTGCCACCAAACTGATGCATTCTTGACACCAGGCCATGTCATAGCTGCTGGTTGGAGGCCGTTGCATGCCACCTGAGAGATGCCAAAAAATTAAATGCCATCTACTGTGGTTGTAACCCTGTCCTTGTGAACGCTGATATTTTGTTGCCAAGATCCTGTCACATTTTCATGTATCCTCATCAAGGCCTCCCAAAGATCACAGTTTTTACTTAAAATACAGACGTGCCGAAGTTTATGTTTCTAGATTTTAAGAAATACATCAAATCTGCTAACTGTATGCTCATTTTGGTCCATGTTAATTCTATATTATTTCGTCAATATGTAACTTTCTGATTCAATATATACATCCCTACTATTGAAGATAATACTGTAAAAAGGGAACAATAATGCAAAATGATTAATATATATCTCATGTAATGCAGCCATGTGCTACAATGGTGTACAATTGGAGGGTTAATAGAGGCGTGGTCCTTTAGCAGCAGGATGTTATGCTTGCTCTATATAGTGACAATATTGCATCGGTATTAGTACCAGTTTTTGTTGTTCTTTTTGGTGATGCTGACTATACTTGTCAGCGAGGAAGCTCTGTATCTACAGATGTGATGTGATGTCACTGGTAATACAGAGTGGTCCAGCTGGCTTCCACCCCAATCCTTACACACCCTGGTAACCAAGCCTTAAATTACAGACGCACAAACATGCAGTCAACAATATCTGAATATGTGATTTTTCTAGTTACCAAGGCCAAGATTTAATTGTGACTACCAGCCACCTCCTTCAACCTCCCTGTGGTCACTGGGAGCAAAAGTCAAGACTTAAGAACACTGAAGTTCACATAGCAGTGGGAATTACACGCAGAGAGCTGTTAAACCAGTGATGAAATGTATTCGGGTGGGTGCTTAATCTCTGTTTTATTCAGCTGGCTGGATGTCGGGTTCTCCGCAGCCGTCAGCCTGATATATGGGCGTAGAGTAGAGGCCAAAGGAGTGGAGTGGAGATTTGTTGGCTAAACATCCAAATAGTGAGAGGCCTTCCTGCTTGCCTGGCTTGCTGTGTGAGTGGAAGAATGGATGAAGGGATGGATAGAACAGCCGTTACTGTGAGAAAAATTCCTTGGCCTTGGCCTAACCAGCCAGGTTGAGGCACCGGGCCAACCCTGAGCCCAACACCAACCCTCTCCAACCCAGAGAACAGTGCAGACAGCCGAGCCAGTACATCCAACACAGCCAGCAGAGCCCCCAAACACGTTAGTGCAAAGCAGACTTTATCATCTCATTCACCAGCCAGCTATTAGGCAGCACCCACATTTTCCTTGCTTTCAGTCCACCACCCAGGAGAGGCACAGAGATGAGGAGGCAGGTTGTTGGATGAACTGTTGAAAGGAAGAACGAGAGGGATTTGACTTTTTTTTTTTCTTTACGAGGGCCCACACCTGGAATAACAGGGACAAAGCAGTTCACATTTTCTCTGCCAGCAGCCCGAATCCATAACTCAAACTGCCAAGAAAGCAAAGGACCTTAGAGGTCCCTATACCCCTAACTCCTCACTCCTCTTCTTCCTAATCAACCCTACCTCCTTCTCATTTACTTCTTCCCTCTCCCATCATTCGCCTTCTGGTTCTCCTCACCCAATTTCAGTCATAGCCAAGCCACAGCTGCGCCCTCAGTCACACTGGCTTTCGCCTCTGTGCCACAGCCTGATCAAACATACAGAGTGAGCCAAATCAAGAGCTAATCACCACCAATTGTCCAAATAACCTTTCCCATGTGTGCTGAGGGAATGGTGGAGGGGGAGCTGGAGAATGAGAGGAGGGAGAAAGCCATAAGGTATGCTAAGTAGAAGAGATGAGAGGAAGAGAAGGGAGGTGTGACCCTGGGACCACCTGTTTTTATGGAGCAGAGGCCCGGCACTCAGCAGCGCCACATTATCCCTAATGACTCTCTGAGGTCCAGTGTTGACGTTAGCTGCCTAGCTATCAGAGCCGACCTGTCCCATGGCTCCGTTTCAGAAAACTGACAGGGAGGAGAAGTGTGAGCAAAGACCTCAAAGTGCCAAATGTCCCATCATCCCTCCAACCTGTACAACAGATACATCTGTATTATCCGGCCATTTTATGACAAACACGTTGAGCTTTCCGTGTATTTGTAGGCCAATGAGTAACAAGAATTTGCATTACAAAAATGCCAAATATCAAGATTAAGAAAACTTACTTACCACCAACTACCATTGACGTTTACTGTTAGATTTTGCGCTTAGTTTTTTTGACAAGTACATTTTTTCAGCTTTATAATGCCCCGCTTCCTACATACTTTGGTCTCAACTCCTCAAAGAGCAACTTAACACCCCACTGAACCCCACTGATGTAAAAGTGTAGTCTAGTGTGTGTCTGTACATTGTGACACTGATCACTGTTGGGTGTGGTCAGGTCAGGTGCAACAGATCCCATGTCTGACCACACCCAACGGTGATGCAGAGGTGAAACAGTATAACCAAACACTGCTTTTCAGCATCGTGTTAAGTTGCTCCTTAATCACCACATTTTAGAGACCCTATGAAAAATGTTTCTTTATGTCATATATCTATATAAAAATATCTATATATTTTATATATCTATAAAAAAGGAATATCAGCTGATGTATCATCATCAGATCTTTAAATGACCTATAGTGGTGTCTGTCTTAAAAATCCAGTATTGTTGGAGTGTTGCTTGTTCCTCTCTGAATCCTGTGTGTCTCCTTTGCCTATATATGTCTCTCCGCCTGTCTTTCTGAAACCCCCTTTCTCGTTAACTTAACACATCCTACTCACGTCAACAATTCAGAGTCAAGTTGTGTGTCACTCAGGGCATGAAGAGATAGTGGTGGTTAACCTCTGAAAAGTAGTGAGAGAGCCATAGGAATGGCCACACTAAACTGCTCCTACAGCTTCACGCTGAGTAGAGGCATCTGCTATTCCTGGAACCAGATCTCTCCATAGCCATCTTTTTCTACGTGTGAACGCCTCTCTCGCTCTCTCACTACCCCCCTTTCTGTTTCACTCTCCTCTTTTTTCTCGTTCTCTCTCACTGCTGTCCTCCGATGCACTCTGATGTGCTTGCCCTCTCTCTTCTCTCTCTCTCTGCTTCTCTGCTCCAGCAGAAGTGACATAGTCATTTAACTGACCGGGCCAAACTGACTAAAATGCAACGCCCTTTTCCTCCCCAAACATCGATTTTAGAGAAAGGATGAGTGGAGAAGCTGATTTGGCCTTAGGCTGTTTTTTTTTAAATTATTTATCTCCCCATTACTGTATACATGACATGTAGACAGTTTGCCTATTTGGAGGGTGGAAAGAGCTTCTCTTCCACTTTTGCCCTGAAGTTGACTCTGTTAACAGTTAATGCTATAACAGTTACTTTTATGCTCATTTTTAGTTCATCAGGTGCTTATATAGTATGAATTTAGGGCTTGGAGTCACACAAATTACACACACAGTCTTTTTCTGGGTACCTTACATCAGTTTACATCCAAGAACTAATGGCATACCAAAAACCATAGCAACCAATCCAGTCATCGCTGCAACAGGGTCTGTGTAACAGTTTTCTGTGCTTCCCCCCTACTGTGCTTTGCATTTTATCTTACTCCAGCCATACATCGGAAGGACAGTTTTTAAGCTCCAACACAAGCGGCAGCAGAGTCTCTGATACAACAAGACTGATTGACATGAGGAGCAAAACCCGGGATCTCTGGACTCTCTGGCTTTAACTCTCTATCCTTCCTTCCTCGTCTCTCTGTTCTCCCCATTTCCCTGTACTGACCTTCCCTTTCATTTGAAGCAGTATCTAAAAAGCAGAAGCAGCAGCAGCACAGATGAGATGTGTTCATTTGTGCGTGTCAGACAGCAGTGCATGGCATGTGGGTTTGACAGGTTGGACACTTCCAAACAAACAGGGGCGATTCTGCAAGACAGTCTCTGAAGAAGGCTAGTGTGAGTGCGTGAGAAAGCAGGAGAGAGAAAGCCTGAGCTACACTCAGAACTTCAGGCTAATGCGTCCGTTGTACAGATAAAATGTAAAGGAAGTGTGGAAAATTGGTAAACTTTATCTTGGAATGTATCATTTTAGCAAAGTCTGGAGTTTTGTATTGATTTGATAATAAAAAAAAAGAACACGTCATCGATTTTTCATGAGAAAGTCGCACAGCAAGACATAAATGGAAGACATTCAAAGTAATACAAATAGACCAGACTTGACAGATTGATCCATTCTCATCCAAAGTGACATAGACTAAATTGTGGGAACAATTTACCTGACGGAGGCTCCATGGCTACTGGAACTTTAAAACTTTTTTTTTTATTGAAAATCCCTTAATGCGAAGATCAATTGTTTTAACTTTAAATCTCTAACAATGAATTCTGAAAACATGCTAAAGCTTTTAAATCACCTTCTTTTCCCTTATAAATTGCCTGACTGGAGCCTGGTGGCTGCAATGCTGCTTGCAGCCATAATCTATTTCTATTATGTAGGGAGGTGGGAAAGTGTGAATGGTTCTAATCAACTTGCCATCCACTTCACATTTGCCAGGTAATATGAATGTTCATGAAAAGCAATCACATCAGTAGGGAAATAAAAAAAAATTTAAATGGAATAGTTGATGACAACTAATGACCACAGCGAGTTTGAGCATGGCTTCAGCAGACGTGTGCGATGACACACTGGCCAAGGTACTGTGGTCACTCACTCAGTAGGAAATTAATGGTCTACAAGTTGCAGGTTGATTATGGTGTTTTTTTCAATACCAGCTAATAGTATTTGCTATATTATGATGCCCAACTGTATTAGATGTACTGTAGCGTTGCCAATGTTGCTTTTGCCCCGTTATTGTGACATTTGTAGGAAAAATAAGAAAAGAAAGAAGGCCAGATTACCTTTCTGTTCCCAGATGCTTCCTGCATTTAGAGACGTTACAGGTTTGAAAGTAAGCATTTGCCAGTTTACTGCAAACCTGCCAACAAAACATGGGGGAATCCCAGCACCTAAAAAAAAGAATGATGAAATTCTGCCAAGAAAAAGATAGAATGCTAAAGCCAAAAATGGAATTATCCAATTTGTTGAAGCTTTGTGATTTATTGCTGCTCACCCTTGCCAGCACAGTGTTTGATATTTATTCTGTAATGCTTGTATAATTTAGACATTGTTAGCCATTAACAAAAGTATGGAATACTTTTACATACAGAAACGATTTATATACATGATTAACTAAGCCAGGCAGCCTATCGCTTTACTCCAGCAGACACGTTTTGTGCATAAGACAACAACGGAGAGAGTTGAAGGTCGACTTTGGACTCACTTTGCTAAAACGTGTCATTGTGTCCATGCAGTTCCATGCCGGTATATAGATAAAGCTCATTGCCACCAAACTGTCAGCTCAGAGGTCATGAGAAGAAGTCCCTGATATCAACTCAAAGGTGTTGGACTGAACAGCTGCTCTGCTTCCTGCCAGGTGTCCATCAGGACAGCTTTGCCCTCCTGTTTATTTCTGTCATTGTGTCTCTCTGTCGTTGTATTCATCTCATTGTCTCTCTGTCTTTTCTGTCTCTTTCCTCCTTCTTTCTTTGCCTTTGTACATGCCCTTGTTATTTTAGCCACCAGCCTTCTTCATATGTAAAATACATTCGCTCTAAAAATTGTTCTTATTTATGAATGCTTGGTATGCTGTGCTGCTCGTACTGCATGTTGTCCTTCCCACTTCCTCCTGTCACACTGCTCTTTCCTCTGGGAATCTGTCTTGTTAGTGCCAAGTTCTCTTTTTACATTTAACAGTACAAACAAGGCATCAATCGACTGACTTGTTAGTAACCAGTTAAAATATATGCACTAATTTTAGCAACATTTTTGCATGTACTATGTCCCTGACTGTCAGTTCAGTGTGTCTTTAGCTCTCACAGTGCAAAACATTACACATAAAAAATACATATAGATATATTTGAAACTTAAGGTTTCAAATATAAGGCTAAATCCAAACAGATTTTCAACAGTCGCATAGCAACTGCAGTAGCAGCAACATTTCACAAAAGCTGTTTAATATTTCTATCCAAAAAGATGCCCGGTGTAGGAGGCCTGACCTCTGTCTGAGCCACGGAGATGTGCAAGCTGTGGGACACGTTGGCTGCAATAAGACTGGGGATGACAGTGAAGGGCAGCTGCCACACACTGCTACAGCGAGATGGTTTCTACTGATTTTCAGTTACTCACATATGTGCTCAGATATGTACTATATATTTAGTACATATGCACACACATGCAAAATTCACACAACATACTCCCTTCTTTACCCTTTTTTTGTTCTCACTCGATTGTGTGAATGCCTGAGTTGTTTGTACTGTTTGTACTGTTTTTCTGAGATTTTCCATTTTTATCTGTCATCCCTTTTTATATTTTGTTCTTTCTTACATCCTGTTTCTCCTTTTTATCTTTGATATAAAAGTATAAAGAAGTCATGTTTCTTTTTCATCTTTTTCTCTCCTGCTCTGTCCTCTGCCACAGTGACACCTGTCTGTTGAATTAGCATCAAAGACTTAACAAAATAAAACACATCCTGTAAAATCTCGAGTGTGACTAGAATAGGTGGAATTTACTATATTTGCAAATACGTTTACTGATGACTGGCGTGAACATGATACTTGTTTTACCTACTACTGGCCAGAAAACATTGGTGACTTAGCCATGCCTATTAAATCTAAATCTGAAAACAAGAAACACAAGCTAAAATCGGTGATACTTCTTAAAGTTGTTTATTTGTAGGAAATTGGTGTAAAGGTTGTCAGTACCGGAACTAATAGATAGCAATAACATATTTGAATGTTGCTCTGTGTTACTGACAAGGGCGCTGGTATCACCGTTACAAATGTTTCTAATAAAACAATGTATTTCTACCCCTCTGGATAATATTTGCTACACAGAGAAAATAGTACATCTGGATGGTGGGTGTCTGCTGCACCTGCTCCCACATGAACTCTAAGTGCGGCACCTTTTCTTTTTCAACAATGCTATCTATATTCTGCTAATTATTTTGCATAAAGGCCTACAAGAGCTGATAAATTGAAGTTATTGTTCTCCATAGTGTGCCTCTCGCACCTGCCCCATCCCCCTGCACAGGTGCTCCGAAGGTGCTGAACACGCCTGAAGCAGTGTTTTCTGCTTTTGTACAATTCAGTCTCACAGCTGAGCACAGTGATGTCCATACCTATCTGCATGTGTTTCTTTCTTTGTGCTTATTTTCTCTTTGCGTCTTTTAATTTCCTCAAAGAGTGGAAACCAGTTTACTGAAACAGCACACATACTATATTCATGTCTCCAGCTGCAGAAACCATTGGACTGCTGTATATGCAGATACAGCACAATTACGCGCACACAGACACACACACAGACACACACACACACACACACACCTTACCAAGCATATATACAAAGGCCTTTGTAGAGTAGAGATGGAAGGAAAAGTGGTCTTAGATCCTAGTTCAGGTTTCATCAACCTAGTGTTCAAGACATTGCTGTGTTGTGTAGTGATGCACACACAGTCACAAACCTCTGGAGAGCATGTCCAAAGGCTGAGGGCAAGGTCTCAGCACCACACTTGGGTGGTCCATCCATCCTTTCCAGCTCTGTGCTTTCCTGTGTACTGCATCAGCACCACAGTAACGTGTTGTGGTTCTGGCCAGCTTTCTCTCTGCCCACATACAGCAGAGAGCCACTTCACTTTCCCAGCTCTGATGACGGAAGTGAAATATGTCTGGATCGTTTCATCCAGCAAGAGAGCGAGAAAAGAAAGAAATGCAGCATTGGGATGTCAATCGTGGGCATGCAGATGTCCTCTTAAAAATGTAGCTGAGCTTTCGGCACGTCTTAATTTTTATCGCATTTCAGTGCCCAGACAGCTGTCAAACAAATAACATGTTGTACATGCACCACAATTTGTGCATTTTTTTTTTTTTTTTTTTACAGTTTTATTTTTGGCATGTTCTTTTCTCAGGGTTGATCCGATATTGCATCAGAATGATTGCCATGGGATTCCTATAAGGAGGGAGGAGGAAGAGAGAGGCATAAGGAGAGACATGTAGGATACAGTACAGGAAAGAGAAATGGAGAGGGTGGCAAAGAGACACTAAGAGAGAGAGAGAGAGAAGATTTGTGAGGAGGAGGGAGGGCCGAGGGCCAGCGGAGTGAGAGATAAGAGGCTGCGAGAGTGATTGAAATAGGATTAGTGGAGACAGGCTGTGCATCCCGGCCACAGCGTCACAGTGTTAAACCTGCGCTTCACAGGGACTGCCTCTGTCACATCAAAGCTTCCCCAGGCCTGCCTGGCAGAGAGGCGAAGGAGCCGCCAGCATGGTTGACCGCAGCCACACACACTCACATACATGAACATGCTGATCACATTCTCCATCCGTCTCCAATATGTCTCCATTATGGGCACAGAGCTGGCTCCCTCCACCTTGCCTTTTCATCTCGCTGCAGTGTCTTTGTGGTCTGTATTTGGACCACGGATAGGATGCATTGATGAGCCATCTTTAACATTTAATGAGGCAAGCAGTGATGAGTTGGCATTGGATAGCTACTGTCTCCTGCTTCCCCAGAGTCCAAACAAAATTTTAATGAGAACTTTCCCCCAGTTTGTGCCAAAGGCACTGAACTTTTTAACTGCTTCCCAGACTGAATGCATACAATATTTTTCACTCAAGTGCTGAAGCAGGGCAGACACCACTGTGCACATAAACTTATAGGTATACTGGAACAATGCTGGCTAGATAGCTTGCATGTAGAGTTGGGCAATAAACTGATATAATATCAGAATTGTAAGATAAGATTTTTTAGTGTTCTAGCTCAGTTAATAGAGAAGTAAGACATTTTGTTTGGTTGTCACATTCATGCATTACTATTATTTTTTTCCTAGTGTTACATATTGACATCATGGTATTTATTTTAAAATATTTTAAAAAATTATTTACCAGTATCACCCAGTGCTAATTTCTGTCTGGTTATTTAATCAATAAATAGTTTTTCAGTTGAAGGGAAAAAAAAACACTAAATTTGGATTTACATCTGTATTGTATATCTTTATTACATATTCCATGATTGAGGATTATATTCCCTTATCGGCAGTCCTTACTTTCCTCTCTAGTTTGTTTCTCAACAAACACTGAAATACTGCAGTTGCTAACTCAGCTCTGCATGTTCTCTAATCAAATGAACGCTCACTGTTCCATGTTCATCTCGTGCACTTATGCCTGAGTGTCTCAGTGTGATCAGAAATTGCACGTTAGTCCTATTCTGTTGCAGTAGATTATGGATTCCTATAGCTAAAATGGCCTGTTTATCTGCAGAAGTGAGACAATCCGGTGATTGGTTAGTGCTGTTTCTGTGTGTGCATATTTGTGCGTGCGTGTGTGTGTGTACTCATGCGGAATCTGTATTTGTGTGTGTGAGCTGGTAGTTTTCCTCTCGGAGCTCATCAGTTCATATCCACCACCCACCCCACCGCAGCATGCAGTAAATAGAGTCTCCGACGCTCGTTGAGAAATGGCACAATTATCCCCTGCTGGTGAAATATGGGCCGGGATGCACCACTGCTTCTTCCCTACAGAATGTGTGTGTGTGTGTGTGTGTGTGTGTGTGTGTGTGTGTGTGTGTGTGTGTGTGTGTGTGTGCGCGCCAAGCGTACAGAGAGCGTAGCTGTCCTCTGCTCACTCATTGTGATGTGCGTTCAACACACAGGGAATCGTTCTCGCTTATGTATTTATACACAGACATGCATACATCACATGCTCAAGTGTAATTGTACAAGCAAGGGCGCAGCTGCACAACACGCTCACATATATACAAATACATACAGTATATACACGCATGCAGATTGGCGCACACACATATACTGTAGTTACAGTGCTTCTTGTCCTGCACACAATGCAGCATGTTGCAGTTTTAGCTGAGACAAGCAGATAGAATAACTCGCTGTCAGTCAGTCAATAAGGTCAGTCTTTCAATTCCAGAAAATTCACGGCCACCCACTGTGCATACAGAACTGTGGAATGAAAAACGTTAATATTTTTCAGTTTTACAGGGAGCTACACCAACGACGTAATGAGCTTAGTGGAATTTTGAAGACACTTTTTACTTTTGTGTTAAGTTTCACTGAGCCAAAGACAACATTGTACACACCGTATACTTCTGATAAATAGGTTACATTAGTGAAAGAACCCAAAACCCTTTCACACTGTTGATCACACTCATTTTATTTATGACATTTTGGGCCTCAGACCTTCATCAGGTAAAAATAATATAGGCAAACAGCACCGGTACCATATATGTATGAAAACGCTGCCCAGGAAATAAAACACAATCAGAGTACAAAAGTAGCATCTCCCAGCAGCCATAGAAATTAAGGTCAATGAGCTCTTGTTAATTACAAACAAACCCATGCACAGGGCTCTTCCACAAGAATAATATGTACAAGTATCAGAAGATAGAATGCATATACACATAATCCGATAGAATACTTCCATATTGATCAAACTCATTCAGATACATCTAGAAAAATTCAGTATCAAAGGGTTAAATGAATAGGTATATCAGTGTAAATGTCAAAGGATAGAGCAAGTTTAAATATCATACAATAGAAATCTCAACAAAAAAAAGTCAGTAGTAATCACAATATTCAAAAATAAAATGTCAGTCACAAAAAGGTCAAAGAAAGTCATAAATAATATGTGTAATGTATAGGTTAGAGATACATTTCAGTTAAAGGCACCTCACCCACAATAATATGAGAAGAAACCTAATAGGAGAAGTCTGTCTGAGGCAAAATCAGGCACATAGGATGATGATAAAAGATCCATCTTATTAACCAGGTGAGGAGGATAATATAATCAAAACAATCATTCATCTCACCTGGCATTGAGACCTCATTGAGACCTTTTCACTTAAAAGTTTGTAACTTATTATTATCCAGAAAGCTTTGTCTTTTCAGAAGCAGATGTTGATCGTAACTGTTACTAAATAGGCTTTCTGTTTTATTTCTAGAAATTGGTAATTGCAAGTAGACATTAATAATGTGTTCACTTTTTCAAGTGCTAAATAATTGCCAAAAGATGTTGAGTTATAAGAAGTATTGCCTTTCTGTTTTTAATGTGTTTTAAACCAGATAATTATGCAGTTGAATAAATGACTTGTTATTGGGTTATCTTACTGCTGAGAGCCAGTACTGTGTCCTGATATAACAAATTAACTTTTAAGATCGTTTACTGTGCTTATTTGCTTTTATACCTTTCGAAAATATTCACCGACTCGCTCAAATGTCAGAGGGCTGCACCTTCATTTGAAGTCAGCCATAAACATAATCTTATTAACCTTAAGTGATTTCTCGTTCCAGTGACTTTTGACATTTGTGCTACTCTGAAAAATGCTACTTTCACGTTAGACAAAAGGGAGAATAAGACTCTTACTTTAACCAAGCGATGGCAATCTTAGTGAACTGCCCCAACTGTCAAAGCTCCTGTAGAGTCAAAAATACTCAATTTAATTTCTCTTGTCTTTACAGGTATGGAAAAATAGTGTCAACCAAGGCCATTCTGGATAAGAACACCAACCAGTGCAAAGGTAAGACATTAGTTTGCCTATCTTGTTTTAGTGCACCAGCTATCACTGTTTAGACTGTGTTTTGTCACAGGAACAGCAATCCAAACCCTCACGCAAATTTAGACATCAGCCGAGGAGGCCTGTAAATCAGTGATTTAGCGAGTAGCTGGCTTAATGCTGCAGGAAGGCTTCGGGTAAACAACCTGCTCTTGGATGGTGCTGCACTACTTCAGAGGAAGCAGCCACTGTCTCAGCCCTTCCCTTTCTCCTCTTCGATTTCCTGTGTTGTTATATAGAATATAGTCTTTTGGAAAGTGTGTTTCTGTAAAAGGTCCATTAGTGTCTGCACAGTAAATGGTGCGCATATGCAGCGATGACATTAGTGGCTCATTTGCAATTGTTTCTGGAGCACACGCGCTACACACATTTACATGCTTGAACATACATGCGTACTGGACCAATTAGATGGCTAACAAGCTAGTAAGGATTAGATCAACTTTAATTACTATCACTGTCACACTCACCTTCTTGGGGTCGTGGCTCTATTTTCACTTCAGCCACCTGCAGTAAACACATTTCACACATTGTTGTGTTTTTTTGTATTGCAATCAGTCGGTAATAATCAGGACCAGCTTAGTCTTCAGTGAAGAAAGAGAGAGGGAGAAAATGATAGAGCGATAGATAGGTGAGGGGAAAAAAAAAGATTAGTGTGCTACTTGCCCCAAGGTGTCTGGCAGCACTGTTTAAGAGCTATTGAAGTTCCATCAATACTTTTAATTGCTTTTTGTGGTTTCCCGGGCTCAGAAGTGTGGCCTTTCAAGGTGAAGCTGCCTTCTTAACCCTGCTCCACACCTGAGTTTATCCTGCCAGGCATGCTCTGGGTCAAAATGTTGAGGAAAAGAACCTCTGCCTTCTAGAGAATAGGAAAAAAAGGGGCTGATTATCTTGACAGGTCCTTTTTTTGTAAGTCCTACAGGCTATTAAAGACAAGACTGGGTGCATGTTAGTAGGAATGAGGTATCTACAGGTCACAGGACACAGCACAGGTTGGATTCAAGAGAAAAAAGACAGGCAGATTCAGACTGGAAAACGGTAAAACACTTTCAACTTCTGTGATGAAAGAAATCGATCGCAGGTTATCCGTCTCCGTGTCCGGCTGACCTGAGTTATGCACAGCACACAGAAATTAGCTCAGCCTAGCACTGCATTATGTGGGAGACAATGTTTCCCATAAGTCACCCTCCTGGAATGCCAAGAAGCAAATATAAGCAGACGTATTTTACGAGTGGAAAGGATGGTGCTGCGCCCAGTGAGAGAGAGGGAGGTGGACAGAGATGTGTACGGAGGGGAAGAAAGAGCGTGAGAAGGGCTTTTTCTTTAGTTCTTTAGTGTTTAAAAGACAAGCAGAGGGGATGAGAAACTGCGCAAAATCATAATTTCAACCCCACGTCTCTCTCGTACATATCTCACTATCGCCTGAAAGGTGAGCAGCTATCAAAGCAGGCGCATTGAAGCCCGATGAGCTGCCGTGCATCTGCGCTCCCGGTAGCAAAGCGAAATCGACACATCGCCCTGATCTAGTCACGCATTGTTTCCAGTCATCTGACCCCGCTGACCCTGACACTTGTTTAAATGTCAGAGCGGCAGCTTATCACCACGAGCCACCATCACACAGCGAGCACCCCCCTCTCCTCTGTCTCTTCTGCTGCTCTGCCTCCTCTCCTCCTCCTTGTGTTATTTGTGTTTAGTTCAGCTCAGTGAGCGCACTGCCAAAACAACGTGAGAAAAATGGGATAGAGACGAGGTCAGGAACAGTCATCTCTGCGAGAGATCTAGCGTGAGAGAAAGATCGGCAATCAGCCGTGGAAAACAAAGAGGGTAACATATCTCGTACTCACTGACTAACTTCTACACTCTTCGCTTATATTTTCCCCTCACCTTCATTTAATTAATTCAAAAACTTTTGATTTTGTTTGACTTCAAAAACTCAGCTCTCAAATATATTTCACACAATTTAATCATATTCTTTGATCATATACTTTACTGGCAGGATATGATTTATTCTGCCAATAAGGTAGATTCAAATTCACTAAAATGTAGTACAAGTAGACACAAGGCAAGAGAGAGTAAGTGCAGTATATGTATGTGAAACAACAAGCTAATTATGTATAGCCACCATTAGGCTGTGTTCAACCTGACATGAGGGTGTTTTTGCATTCCGCTCTGCTCCACATCGTGAGGGCGACCATCTGCTTTCAGTAGATTTCTGTTGATGTAAAGTAATACTGTAAACTTTGTTTTTGTACGCAATCCCATTTATAGTAACATGTTAGATGCGATGATAAAAGCTTTGCGAGTCTGGAGATGTTTGGCTTAGGTACATTGAAAGTGCTTGAAAAGTGCTTGAACAAACCTCGAGTATATAGCTACTGAAGGGATGCATATGCGTACGTTTGTGTCGCCTTAGAAAGAGTGAAACTGAGTAAGAGATATATCTATGTATGCATTTTCCCTCAGTAGATGAGTGTGTGCAAGTGCCGTAAAGCCCTGTTTGAAGTACCGCATCACAAGAACTACACACTAAGACCATGTAATATACCTCTCCCACGCACTCAAACACAAAGGGCACACTCGCACACACACACAAAGACTGCATGCACTCGCCATCCATCTGCCTGAGGTGCGCTAGGCTCTTGCAGCAGCAGTGGCCATGCAACAGATCTATCAATCCTCTTCCTAACATCACAGCATGTGTGCCCGCCCGCCTGTCCGCCTTTTCTGGCTGCTTTCCTCCACCACCGCACCACTCAGGCCTTTCAATGATCCCCTCTTTCTTCCCAGCGCTGACTCACTCCCTCGCTCCCTACCTTGCTCTATGACACACACATACTCTTGCAAGGGTGCAAACCAGAAGCATATAAACTATGCATGCCGATAAATACACACACATTTTGGATGTAGCCCAGTTCAGAGAGAAATGGGAACAGGAAGTTGTGAAAGGGCTTTAGGGCTGTCAAGCGCTGTGGGTAAGAGGAGGCATTCAATTCTTCATCTCTCGCTCCTCCACACTCTCACACTGCTTCTCCTCCCCGCTCTGTCTCTGTGTTTCTCTCTCACTCATACTCTATATATCTGTCTGTCTCTGCACTTTCACATTTACTGTAGAAATACAGCAGAGATTTGGGGTTTGCATCACAGACGAAGTAGGGGGATTGAGGATGGCAGAGGGAGAGAGAGAAAAGGAACAGACTGCGAGAACCCAAAACCGCTCATTTGCCACCCATGCCCACAAGGGCCTCTTAAAAGGCAGCGGCAGCATTTGAAATAAAGCAGGGCTGACCGAATGGAGACATTTTATTTTTCCTGCCAGAGCCCGGAGGCAGAGGAAATGACCTCAGCCCTTTTAAAGGACCTCCGTTTCCTCCTCAACCGCTGGGAGATAAGGCTGCGCCGAGATTCACCGGCCTGACTGGCGCTCTGCCGCGATGGACCATCGCACTGAATTGTGGGAGATAGATGAGATGAGAAGATAGTCTCTTGTGGCTGTGTGTTTGGCAGTTTGTTGTTGTTCATTTCTTTGCCCTGTAACTTGCCATCCATTTTGTATGAGGATGCTAAAAACTCACAAGGGCATTACATAAACTCGCATCTTGAAAGAATTACTGTCTCCTTTAGTCTGTTCTTTGGGTGAATTGATATAAAACACGCTAACTTCCCATTTTGTCCTGAGAAATGTAAATCATGTTTGAATATTGATTGTAAATATTAAAGCAACATATGTTTGATTGAATTCCCACCTGAAAAAGAAGTGTGGTTATAATGAATTTACAGCAGAATGCCCTTGCATACGTTACCTAAAATGTGGACAGGTTGAACTGAATCAATTTTGCCTGGCTGGGCCGCTATGCAGCCTCCATATGGGGCATTTTAAAAGTCTGTCAGAAGCTTGACCATTACAATCTCAAGCATCCCATGCCCTTACCACAGGATCAGCCTAATGGAGAAATATAGGCAATGTTACATTCCATAAAAACAGATTTATTGCTGCATCAGTGTCTGAGTGGAGTATTGCATGACTCCAAGCATAAGGGCTATTGATGAATGAGGTGACTCGCTCCAAAAGGTCTGTTTTTCATTGTCAGGGGCATGTGTATCTGTGTATTTGTTGTAGGGGGGGATAGGGGGGGGGGGGGGTGGATGGAGAGTTCTTTTTGCATCCGTTATTGGTTTCTAATTAGAGGGCTGAGATATAAACATTTGTATATGTTGTAAATGGTGCCGGCGCAATTAAGGATTCTCTTTGCCGCCCCCTCTGCCCTTTGAAAGTGAATTATGTGCAGATGAGAATCTCGACTGAAGTGTGGCCAACAACAGACCTTTTCCAAATGCCTCTGTTCCCTCAAAGCCATTCCAGAAAGAGGCGAGATCGGCTGAAGGAGAGCGGGAGAGAAAGCATGTGCCGTTTCCTGCTTGCATTGTGTATTAATGACTCTAATTAGCAATAGCTGAGGGATAATCACATTGATTTGGACAGATTCAGCATGCAGCCCCTCATTGGGTAACACCCGCAGCCTTTGTTAGAAGCCCCAATCACATACACACACAAACACACACACAAAAATCCCTCCTTTATTTCTCCCCTCCCCTGCCCCACTCCATTCCGGTAAGCTCCAAGTTGGCTGTTCACAGAGTAATCATCTGATTGGCCAGGTTTGTTGTAAATAGAAGCAGCCGGGCCATCAGTGCTGCATTCCTTTAGCTCTGACCTTTTTGTGCCTCCTCCACTTCCTGTGCTGTTTTTGCATGCAGTGTGGTTGTCATCTGTATGTGTGTGTGTGTGTGTGTGTGTGTGTGTGTGTGTGTGTGTGTGTGTGTGTATTTTTAATGATTGCGTGTGTGCAGTGGAGGTCGTGGTGAGGAGAAATCCGGGAGCCATGGAGTCATGGATCAAAACAGACCACGCATTCCCAAGGGCATTTTTGCACACACATCCATTGCAATTTTTGGAAATTTGTTCATTTCTGAAGTTATTATTGACTGTCTGTCTTCTGGAACCAAACAAAGACAGACAAAAAATATGTAATATAATTTATAATAAAGTACAAACAGACTCTTGGGATTCTGCAGATTGTGTCACCACTGTGGCTTTCTTCTCTAGTCATTGGCTCAGCCCATTTTGCAACACAGCCCAGAGCTCCCTTCCTTGTCTTGTTTGTTGACAAATGCCTCAGAGGGCACTGGTGGAAGGTGAGGGGGCGTACCCCCAGTCATCTCTTATCTTGGACCTAACCCGTGGATGGCAGGGGAACCACAATGCGTGATATGGCCTTCTACTGGCCTGCCAAGGCCCTGGCCCCTTGCACAGTCCCTGACTAATGATCATACCCTTGATTAGTTAAGGAAGGCATAAATCATAACTGCAATGCAGAGGAAGGCTAGCTGGGGGTGGCCAGGCCGTTCCTCATGAATGACTAACAGATGAAAGACAAAGGAAATGGGCTGTGTAGTTCAGAGGAATGGGACACTTTGTACAGATTTGAATATTTCTCTCTGCCTGGGGATTTTGTCCATGTCCCGAGTGCACTTGATCTTCATTGATTTGGTCTTGTTCAAATATTTAGCCTATCGTCTCGTCTCGCTGGTGGTGCTTTCAGTGCTAGTACCTGGCCTGTTTACACTGCTTATTACAAACTGCTTCTCAAATGGGGGATAACATCATGGCACACAAGATGGCACCCAGCATGAATAGTAAAGTTAGTAATCTCCAGGTATAATGACGGGAGAGCAGGTATTTTAAGATGCTCTGTAGGTGAAGTGAAAGGGAACTGTGAACGCAGGACTGCACCTGCTCTTTGTGTAAAGATGTGGTTATACTGCTTGTGGCATTTTCACATCAACGGGTACCATAATGAGCAGCTATTCAAGGTTGTTTGACATTCTAACCTGTGTGTGTGTGTATTATGCAACTGTGGCCACACTTGTTGTTGCTATGAATACACCGTATGTTAACATGCGTGGTTGTGTGTGCACTGCCGTGTGTGTATTCTGGCATTTACTGTGTTGTGTTTGCTTGCACACTCGTAAGTGTTGGTGCTTAGCCATGTGAGTCCGTGTGTGTGTGTGTGTGTGTGTGTGTGTGTGTGTGTGTGAATATACATGCTGGTTTGCGTATGTGAGTCTGCGTGTGTGTTCTTTGAGGTATCCGTGTGAAGGTTCTGTATAGCCACTCAGTTTTTTGCCACAGGTCTCATTTTAACAACCTCTTGACAAGTAATTAACACCCTTCAGGTCTCAAACCTTTCTCGGGTGCTCTTCACATGTTGCAGCAAACACATTGGGATTTTGCTATTAATCTAGCAAGCTGATGGGGCTATTAGGGAGCTGAACAGCGATGCCATTTACGGATCTGAATGAAGACCAGGTCTGCGCAGTTTAGGAGACTTTTTTTTCTAATTTCTTTCACAAGATGTTCTGCCACTTTATAGCAATAAGTAGATATTCTTAAAATGTGTGAACACTTCATTTTTGAATGGCAGGCCTGTGAAGATAATCTTGTATCTACAGAGAACTCGGAGGTAATGCTAGAAGCTTGGTCTTCCAAAACCAGACTCCATTTGTCGTGATAGCATTTTCTTTTGCACCACAGTGTGGGTTGCAACAAAACTATAGGCATCTCATCTAACAAACACACATATTTTAAATAGTGTCTCAACAGTCATGCTGAACTTAGAGCTGAAAATGTAGTAGAAGCCATATGCTGCTGTGCTATAGCTAATGAGTGTAATTTGATATGAATTAATTAAGGAACAAAAGAGAGCAAAAAAGGAAGACAAATGACGAGTGAAATGAAGTAGAGTAAAATGAAGAAGAAAGGAATGCCAAGATTGAGAGGAAATCATTATTGTGAACCCATACAATATGTTAAAATACATAGTATTTCACATTTCATCCCTTCTTCATTATTGCCAAATTGCTTAAAAGGAGAAAATGTTTTGATACAGTAGCTTAACGTGTCTTTTTGCAACTATTTGCATCAGTTCTGAAGGTGCATCGCAGTTGTACAGAATTCATCTATAATACTTGCACAGATATTGAATGAGGAATTTGTTTTTTCAACCTTGCGTTTGGTTTGTCACCAGCACAATGAGCTGCCAGCGGCCCCATTGGCCCTGAGCCCTGGCACTTTGCCCTCTGCAGATCCCAACTGCAGCTCTCTGACAAGGACACTCCTACACGTGTGAGGGGAGATGACAAGAAATACAATACAGCCAATAGGCTGGCTGCTTCAGCCCGAGACGAATGCCTTAGCTATAAATCCATGTTGCAGGGTTGATAAGTTAATTGCCTGTGCCACTATCTCCTTGCCAGTGTCTAATATAGAAGAGCTCTCTGTGAGAGGTATTTTACAACATATGGGTATTGTCTCCAAGCACAAGGCGGCAGGCAAGATGGTGACGCAGAACACAGTAAATGAGGGATCTTTATTTTGATAGGTTCCAAGAACTGCAGACTGTGGGTGCATGAAAATGATTTCAAACAACGCTTTGCATGGTTTTGAGTTATCATGTTTCTGCTAATATTACCTCGTCTGTGTCTTTAGGTTCATGTGTGCAGAAACACTATGTGTATTGCAGATGGAAACACGGTTGTTGATTTTGTAGGCTGTCAGATGTAGATGAGGCTGTAGTATTATTGGGGAAGTGTTGCCCTATGACTTGTCACTTCTCTGTGGTATTAATGCTCTGACAGCGGTGATGTGGTCAGAAGTCGCCCAAAGCTAACATTTTAATAGGCAACACTGTTTCTCTGTGGGTTCCTTCGGCTGAAAGATAGATTTATTATGTTTACTCACGCACCCACACATGCACACACACACAAACAGGAAAGTTGGAGGTTACACACAAGCATTTGTACACCCTCATTCAACAACACACAGGGACACACATTCACGCGCACATACACACACACCACGGCATGGTTTAGTGGAGGGTAGCCACAAAATGTATCATCATTCAGCTGCTGGTGGTGCAGGATAAATGGAGGAGGACAGAGGAATGCAGTCCCAGTGAGGATGGTCTCCTCTGGGTTTGGAGTGTGACTAAGGCGGTCTTGACTTGGCCACAGTTAGTCATGGATGCCATCTCACTATTTAAAACCCCCGTGCTCGGCCTCAGTGTTTGCACAGCTCACCACAGCCTCCCAAAACCACTCACCCTCCCTGACAGAACGGCTGGTCAAACCCCCAAATGGGCCAAAGACCGTTTTACATGTACAAGCAATACAATATTTCAACAGCTCCTCTTCATTCATGTGTTGAGGTTTTTTTTGCCTGAATTGTTTCTGTAAGGACATGGCACATAAGCAAAACTGTAATTTCTCAATGACAGAGTAGCTGTGTCACTGTAACTAACCATTGTTTATGTTAGAAATTCATCTGTTACTTTTATACGATCAATCACTTAATCAGTAAGTGTAATACATTTCACAAAATGCTGCTTTATAATGTTTGTCTTGTCCAATCAGCAGTCCAAAAGCCAGAAATATTCAATTAGCAATCATATAAAGAAGGGAAAACAGTCCTAATACCTCACTAATGTTGAACCAATGAATTGATTGATAGACAGAAAAATAATCAACCAGCACTCAACCTCTTAACACACAGTCACTCAAGATCTTCATCAATAAATGTACTATTGGTGTATTGACTGCATAATCATTTCGGCACTATGCACTTCTGTATATTAAATATTCACTGGCAAATATACAGGTATGAGGTCAAAATCATGTACGTACTGTAGGATGGAACGTGATGCGGCACTGCTGTACCATGAATCATAAGAATCATACTGCAGGCGTTGTTATGCATATTTGTCCATGGAGTGGCCCATCTATCTCTTCCATTATCCATAATTACTTTTATATATGCAAAGTACGAATTATTAACATACGTGTAACCACAGTGATTAATCGCACGTGTGCAATGGCAGCTTCGGAACTCTTCTTGATGACTCACAAGGACGTAAACAATTATACTGTTTGCCCCCTTTCACCATTGTAATGCTCCGTGACTTGTCGTTGATTCATTATTCATACTTAGTGTATTATTATTCCATTGTATGCGGTGCAAAATGGGATCATTAGTGCTGAATATGAGAATGTGAAAAATGGAAATATTGGGGAAAATAGTGTGTAGGAAACCCCAAACAATCCCGACTATTAGCAGATAAAGAATGGTAATTTCCCCAGAAGTAATTAGGATTAGCATAATTTGACGGTGCATGATTGATGCATGGATGATTTATACGTTGATACACACACTGTAATGAGTCCCTTATCTCTACTCTCCACTGAAGACTTTTGTGTGTAGCATAGCCCGAGGTGCCATCTACTGTAGTTCTAGACCGTCTGAGGGTGCACTATGTTGGGGAGAACCCTTCCTCTTAGACACACATTCATACAAGCACAGTCGCTAGGGCTACGGTGGAATAGAAGCAGTGGTAGCATAGCACCATCATGTACTAACTGATTGAAGATGGTTCTTTTATCTTGACAGGCTCCCTTTTAGAGTCAGACTAGGAAATATGATATGGCAGCTCATGTTCTCTTTATTCCTGTCAGAGAGACAGTCTGTGTGTCTGTACATACAGTATGTGTGTGTGTGTGTGTGTGTGTGTGTGTGTGTGTGTGTGTGTGTACACTGTTACGTGTGCTTGAGCCACTCTGTGTGCCTGTGCATATTAGTGTGCAGCTGCACAGCATTACCAGCAAGTCACTTTGAGCTGCTTTTAAGTGACAGCTATTGATTGGATGTTTGTGTTGTTGCAGAGGCTCCAAAGCAACACCTTGCCCTCTGCATCCTACTTGAGAAAGTAACTCTAGAGTACTCGCATTCGATACAGCAGCAGTACAACATGTACTTAGCTCCAGAGACACATTCTTCAAGCAATATCTGCGTGCATCTGTGTGCATCTGTGTGTAGGTGTGTGTACGTGTTGTTTAAGTGTGCGAGATGTTATGCCTTAAATTGAGTGTAATGTTTCTTGACCCGGCTGCTGCTTCACAGCTTAATCGACGTTTTTTTCTGCTCAGTGACTAACCAAGGGTCAGTGTAACATACAGTAAATGCTCCTGCAAACACAGTACCTGTAGTACACCTAGTCTTGAAGGGCCAGTCCACCGAAATTATTAAAACACATTTTCTCACTTCCACCTCTGATGGTAATTAGCCATGTTGATAGTTTTAGTTTTATGTGGCCAAGTAATAATACATTTGTCTGTACAGTAAGATTTTTGCCTCAACTTCAATACAATGGAGGTGAATGGAATTTTGATTATGGAGCTCACCGCATTAAAAAATAGTCGACAACAGTGTGTCTTTCCTAAAAACAGTGTTCAAATTACTCTGTATAATCTACAGATTGCATTGTGAACAGTTAAGAGTTCTTATAATGACTTGAAGTTGAACTGAAATTAAGATTAAAGTTAAAGAGGTCAAAATTTTAATTAATAATTATGGATAAATTTAAGTTTTATTTTTCTTTCTGCAGTGACAGTGGATTCAGTCCTAAGGGCAAGCTAGGCTAACTAGCCAATTTCTGAGTGGAATGCAAACTTAAAAGCACAGCGGGTCCTCCTAAATATTGAATGTTCTGCATAACCATGTAGGTTTGTTAAAATAAAGGGGGAGGGGGGAACAAACCCAATCCTAAATCTAAATATATTTTAATCTAAATGTAATGTATAAACATATGCATAACTCTTTAAACTGTGAGGATGAGCCAGAGTAATTCACTTAACTTCAATGGTATTAAGTATTAAAGCAGAGGCGCTCACACATACACAAAGGCTGACTTTTCCATAACCTCCACAATACATTCTGCCTGATAAAAGCACAAATACATACTTCAAATGTCTCCATGTCTCTCAACTATTATTCTCTTTTCCAACAAAACAAGCCTTTAGCACTTTAACCCTGTAGATATAGATCAAACATTCCACATTACAGACTCATCTGCAATAACTGCAAAGGGGAAGAACTACTATCTATTGCTGGAGGCAGCTAGTTGAGCGTCAATTCAGTCTTCTTCAGTGCATTCAGCTGACCCCAAATAACCCCCTTCCTCACGCTGCTTTTCTTTTGTACACACCCTTTCTCTCCCTCTTTTTCTCTCCGACCTCCTCCTCACTTCTTCCTCTATCCAGAGCCGTCTGAATATAGGTCAGCATTCTCTAAAATCCTCATCCTGCTGAAAGTTTGATAAGTGCACTCCAGGTGGTAGTGGGGTGAATATTATATTTGCAATTGGGGGTTCCAAGTAGCCACCATTAAAATATTCTGGTTATTAAAGAGAGTCAGCCATCGCCCAGAGGGCCTCAGTAACATTCAGAGTGGTTCTCTTTATGACCTGTTAATATGTTCTTAGATCTAAGGACTCTGTGGCCATCACTGTTTTTAAAGGCTTAGTTCACTCAAATTACAAATAAACACTTACCACTGGGGGTATCTTGCCATGCATGTGGTTTTGTTTTTCTTGCCCACGTTTGGAGAGATCCATATCTTGAGTTTTCGACCTATGGGAGAGTTTGGAGCCGTGTGTTTCTGGGAATGCACAACATAAGTTGAGACGTCAGCAACTCCGCTCTCTATTCGGATGTCACTGCACTGAAAGCAGCACAGCTCCTGAGCATGACAGCCAGATGAACTTTGTTCACCAAGTTGAGAAACATCAGAAATGTACAGGAGAAAGTATGTATTTTTGTAATTTGGTTGAACCAACCCTCTAAGTGAAAATATTATTCTTTCTTTACATACTGATTACATTTGGGCATTTTCTAGGTTGACTAATGTGTCAAAATAGTTGGATGGACTGTCTACTTACCTCTTTAAAATATAATCGTTAATTTACTGTAGAAACAATTGGTACAGTTTCTCTGTATTTGAATCTGGGCCTTTCACTCTGGCTCTTCATATTTCCGCAATTAAAGACCCACCCCTCCCAGCCCCTCTCTAACAGCTGGCCATTAATCAGTCCTCGCACTCGATTTCTTCTTCCGCCACAGGTTATAATTTTCACATTACTCCACACTCCTTCACCGCTATCTGACAGGAAAATGACCCAAACCCCCAACACCACTACCACCAATACACATATAGACACACCTCGAATGTCGTAGAAAGTGAGATGTTTGCTGTTTGTATGAAGCAAACCTGACACGAGTGACGCATGGTGAGAAAGCAAGGTGTTGCGTTTATGTGCGTGCTCAAGCGCATGTTGGCGTATGATCATTTGAAACATGATGGGGTAACCACAGCGGCGAGTCTCCACCCATCTCACACCCATTATCCTTTTCTAATTACACTTTCCTTCTGAAACAGTGGATCAGAGGGCACCATTGACTGCTTTTAATCTGCCACCAAATTTTAATTAACACAGACGTGACCCCGTCTGCGATACATGCCGCAGAACGTCGGGATCACAAAAACTCATAAATCACGGCCACAGATTTCATTCCCTCCGCTTTCCTCTGGTGATGAATTTCCAGATGGGGGCTGGTGGCTGTTAATGTCAGGAAAAATATGAGAGAGAGAGAGTGTACATTAGAGACAGAGAGGAAGGCCGTAGGACGGACAGAAATGCTCAGTTTGTGAGAAATAAAATTGAGCGTTTATGTGAGAGAGATGTTAAGAGAGACGGAGTTGAAGAAAGGGAAATAGAGAAATGGCTGCATCTCTGGTATGCTGTCAACCTTTGAGAGATTTGTTACCGGGGAGAGGATTATTGAGGCTGTGAAATGGGGTTGTGTTAATATGCCGGGTGTTGAGGAACACAACGTGTGCCAGCCAACTTCACTGTCTCTGGAAATCAAAAGGCTGAACAAGTGAAAACTGCAAATGACTTCAGTGATGTTCTGAAGAATTCATTGATATGTCTCTCTGTGTATATTAGTGTGTACATGTGTGTAATAGTTATTTAACCGTGGACGTTCAATCATGGACTTTCCATAAATTACCATTCCATAAATTATTCTACTTGGTGAAATGAATGCATATTGGTCATCATTAAACTACAAATATGAATTTCCTCTTCAACGGAAGTGCTACAGTGATGGTCTGCAGTCTTGATTTGCACGCTACTCAGTGGTTGTGTGTTTTTGTTTTTGTGCGTCTGTGTGTGTCTGTGTGTGTGGAGGTGGGCAGGGTGCCGGGGTTTGTTATTACTAAATCGCTCATCCATGCTACTAATTAAGATGCATAGCATCCCCCTATGAACGTTAGTGTCGCTAATTATCAAACAATGTAGTGCTCACCAGATATAAGAACTGGCAGCCTCTGTAGTCATGTTACCAACCTATTACTGCTACAATTACCAAGTGCCTGTCAGTCTCCTTGTTAGTCATCTGCCTTCATTTTTTCTTTACTAATGCCTGTTTCTCCCCCCCCCCCTTTCTCTCTCCAGGCTATGGCTTTGTGGATTTTGACAGCCCAGCTGCAGCACAGAAGGCCGTGTCGTCTCTCAAAGCCACCGGGGTGCAGGCCCAAATGGCCAAGGTAAGGAGTGTTTAAAATCAAGTTAGCGTCACCACCTCCTCTTGCATTATCATTAGCCCTTTGTTGCGCATTCAGCTCCCTCCAGGGGTTAAATATTGTATACTTAACACGCTTAATAGACGTTGATGGATCTGAAAAGGCAAACACACATGCAAACTGGTTTTCCCCATAAACACAGTTTTATAGAAAGCAATTTTCCACAGCGCTTTGCTATTTAATGACAAATGTCTTCCCTCTAATATAAGCAGACTTTTTAATGTGGGCTTGTAAGTGCATTTGTGTATCGTTTGGGAGGCGACTATAGTGAAAGTAGGTCAGATTTATCTTACGGACACTCTGCGACAGTGCAAAGCTGTAGTCTCATACAATCCAGTATCAAGACTTTGCTTGTACGTGTGTGGGTCCCCGACTTCATGTGGATTATGTGGACTTGGTGTGAGAGTGTGTGTGCGTGTGTGTTGCGTTGCATTATTCCACGGCAAACTAACCTGGTTCACGCTGGCCCTGCTGTAATTGAAGCTTGACCAGCCGCTTGTCCTGTGTTGTGCAGTATTATTAGCCGGCTAAAGTGGAAGCAGATGAGACGAGCTGTTTCAGCAGTATAAAAAGGGCCCCAGCGAGTTGCACAATGGGGCCAGGTTGTCAGACATAGACACACATGAAGAGGTATGACTTAGTGGGAAAAACAGACTGGCATGTGCTGGTATGTACTTATTCACCATTTCACCTTAGAATCCTGTATCATATATTAACATTATGAATGATTTTTACACATTTGGCTTTCTGTCAGTTTTAGCAGATTGTCAACTGGCTCTTTTGCTACACCCCAAATTAACTGTGGCGCCAGAACAAGAAACATCAGTGATATTGTTTCGTGTATGCCAACCCTCTATCCGGGCTAGCAGTGATCATGCTGTCCTTTTTCTCATTCGTTTTTTCTGAATGTTTCATTTCTTTGCCGACTGTACAGCGAATCATCATAAACTAAAGCACAGCAGGGCCCTCTCTCCGGACATCTGTGATAGACGAGCCTGCGTGGCTAAGGCAGGCTATTTTTGTGCCAGCTGAAGATTTGCTGGTGTCAGAATATCTAAATAGGTGAACAAAATGTCAGTAGCATTAAAGCAATGAATATGGTGATTACTGTGAGGGTACACTGAGTGATTTTCTCAGACGAGATGGTCCGCATTTGATCTGATCCAGAAATCCCCCCCTTGAAGCCAAAGAAGCGCTGATGAGATGGAGAATGGCGGTGGCGCCAGTGAAGATGACAGCATTGATGATAACGATGAAGGTGGCAATTATTTTGATCAAATGGGATGAGATCTGACAGGAGGAGATGATATTCCGTGCGGTGCTCAGGTGTGCCATTTCTCAAATGCACCATTTGGCCGTTTCCTCTCCCCCACCAGTGTCCTTCTTCCAATATTTATAAGAGGGCATGCTCTCGGAATACAGATAAGACGCCTTGCTCTTTGCCCATCTCATTTTAAGACCACACTTTGCATCGCTCCACTCAGTCAATATTATACATGAGAGGTCTTGTGTCCCAAAACAAAAGAGCTGACCTTTTTAAGAATGTTTGTTTGCATATGTGTGTGGGCACATTCACAAAATCATCTCCTATTTGTGTATAATAGTTTGTTTTTGAATGTCCCCTTGTTCTGTTCACACAAATGGAAATGCCAACATTCTGTGCAGCAGCTCTGTGCTTTTATCACACTTGTGAGGGACATTAAGGAGTAGTTTGCTTTTATAGACTCCCTCTGCATCCCTCCAATGTCTCTTCACCAGGTATCGCTACCATCACGCTATCGGCTCCTCCTCCTCCACCTTGCCTCCTCTTCATTCTCTCTAACCCCCTTCTCTTTAGCTTAATGCCGTTATCTCTTGCCATCTCCTTTTCCCTCTACACACACACTCACACATTCATAAACGCATTTGTATTCACATCCACCATGTGTTCCCCTGCCAAACATCCAATGAGTGCAATTTATTCCCATCAATAATTAACAGCAGGCAGTCTTTGTGTCTGCCTACCTGCCAAGGTATCTCTGACATCCTCTGCTCTGTCATGGAAGCAGCATTTCCCTGGCGAGGCCGGATGAAACACCCAGGTGTGCATTGTGGAAGGTGTAAATCACCACGACGATTGGAAACGCCACAGACGACTTCAACAATAAGTGCATTCGGCCTCATTCTCTCACTCCCTCTGCTCCATTTTGTCACACATATCTCTTCACAACAAAGTAATAAACGAATAGCAAGTCAGAGCCAGAGGCTTTGAGCTCATTAAATAAAACCGTCACAGTAATCAAGTTGTGCCTTTTTTCCTGCCTTGACGCCATTAAAACGCTTTTATTAAGGTGCCTTATTTTAAACACAGCTGCAACGGCGGCACAAAGAGAAACGGAGGGAAAAGAGAAGCGTCACTTTATTTCCTCCAATGTAACAACCCGCTGTCTCTCTCCTCTTACTCCCCTTGGAATTTGAAATACCAAGGCAGCAGAGATGAAACATTGCCTTCCTTTTGTCTTGCCCTCCCCTGGGGATGGAAACAGCAAGAGGGAGGACAGGAGCCATAATTAAGACACCTAAAGGACACTTCCCCCTCTGCGCCTCCATTCCTGTCACTCACCTCTACACAAGTCACAGACAAGAGCACTTAGCATGTGTGTGTGTGTTCGTTCACTTTATTGTATTGTGACAGTATCATCACATTGCAAGTTATTGAAGATAGAGCTAGCCTGGCTCGTTCTAAAGTTCAAACATAGCCCTACTAGTTACATTAAGATTAAGCAAATGGGAGGAAATGTGTTTATTAGAAGCTGTTAAGTGCATATTTGAACATGGTGAGAGCCTGCCTGTTTCTCCCTCTTTCTTGTCTTTATGCTAACCTAAGCTAATCGCCTCTCAGCCGTAGCTCCATACTCAGAGCAAAGACATGAGAGCGATATTGATCTTCTCATCGCTTAGCAAAAAAGCGAGTAAGTGTACTTACCAAAATGTCAAAGCTCTATCTATGCTCTATGTGGCAGCATATTCAAGACATCGAAGTGCATAGCTCTGACATTTTGAGCAACATGTACACGCGTGCCATCAGTGAAATGTTGATAACAAAACTGTTAGTGTTGTTAAAAGGGACTATACTGTGTGTAAAATCACAATGCATGCATGAGAAGAGGGATCGCAAATTATTGAGGCACAAACACTTTGTCCCACCTTTGGTGTGTGTATGCGTGCTTACGTGTGCCTCCTCTCTCTGCGGACTCTGTTCTCTATGTCACTTTGTTCAGGGAGCTTTCCGGGCTGAGAAAACTGACACGTTGAGCAGACAGAATGATAACAGGTAAACGGCGCAGATACAAACCTGTCAACCAGCCGCTGGCCTAGCTCTCCACAGGCTGCCATTTTCCCCTTGAGCCAATCAGACTGAATTATGGGAAGGGCACCCTCGATTGTGGTGTCTGTGTCAGGGAGGTAATTCCGCCTGACAGCTGCTTGCTTTCAGACAACAGCCAGTCTTTATGGAAATCATCCCTCCCTGTTCTCGGTGCAGTCGGCTTCTCCTCATAACAGCCCCGAATGAAAACAAACCTGTCCTTTTTGTACTTTCTTTCTCTCTTACCCTCTTCTCTTTCTTCTCAGTGTGGACAGCCTGGAATTAGCAAAATAACTCTTATCACCTTTGAAGTCTGACAATGTACACTCTGCTCTGAAGTCATGCATATTTAGGGCCAATATACACAGCTGACATTTGCTTTCTTTGGATTTGACCAGAAATCCTATTATGTTTGTGAAGATGCACGTGGATTTGTGTTATTTTAATTTGTTTTATCCTTCAAAGGTCAAATTCCTTTCTTGTTTGTATTTGTGAATCCTGGCATGTCAAATAGAGTTTTCTTCCACTGTAACATTATGTTTTATTTAGAAAAAAAGAAGAAAATAAACAAATTTCACCCTGCCATTAGTTGAAAATCTTATACAACAAACTGTACTTGTACTTGTCACCAAGGTTTCAAACAAAGCAGTAGTATTGATTTTGAAGCATATTTGCCAATGCCCCGGTCTAAGCAGCAGGGTTGAAGCCTGTGGTGCGGTGTGCCTCCACCACTTCCCTCGTTCCAATAGACAATATTTATAAGGTTCTCCCAAACTACAGGCAGCTAGAAAGGCACTGCTTGCCCTTCACTTCATATTACAGTGGGGAAATTATGCTAAAAGCATCATTAAAGTGCCTCCATGAAGTGAATCCCAAATGTTTATGATAACACAGTGCTCGCGCCGGCCCATCACCCAGGAGTCACCAGCGGATGCTTCGGATGGTTTAACGGTGTGAAACGAACCAGAGTGTTCAGTCCTCTCTCTCTCTCTTGCCCTCTTTTTTCTCTCCTTCTCATTTATTCTCACCCCCTCTTTCACTTTCTCTGTCCCTTCTGCTGTCTTTTCCTTTCACTCTCCTGGGGAATATTTCCTGTCAATATCACATTTATATTCATGTGCAAAGCACGGATCCCACTCTGGGTGGTCTGCAGTCAGTCAGCAGTCTTCTGATTATCCTCTAAAGGTGACTCCTCTGACGTCTTAGCTCCATTGACGCCCAGGACCCCACGGTTCGGCTCAACACAGGATGACCTCTGGGCGATAATCAAAGGGGTGGCTGACAGTGCTGTTACAGTTGGTTGCTGACAGCAGCTAGCCTAGCGAAGCCTGCCTTCTGCCAGGCATGGGTTAAATCTGGGGAGAACGAAGGGGGAAATACGGTGCATTGTGAATACAGCGGGATAATTGGACAGACTTTGGGGATACAGGTGCTCACTCAGCAGCATCGCTCACCTCTCCGTTCGATGTGCGCCACCTTGAATGCGATGCCATTTCCCCTCTGACATCCACCGCAGTGTTTGTTCGCAAAGCATATGGTGTCAAAAGACAGTGTGGTGATCAGCACTTTCCCCCTGAAGCTGCCATCGACAAGGGCATCCTTATGATTATAGTCACTCCCCAGCAGCTCATTTCCTTCCATATTTTTTGTCGACCATGCTCCACATTTGAATACAGCGTGTAAGTAACCGAATAATGCTAGTCAGCACATAATCACATTGTGTATATACTTCAGCAGATGTATAGTTTTATCTTTTAGCAAGCACTTGTAGCTTTAAAAAGCTCTGCCATGGTGACAGCTTTCAGAGACTGCATAACACAGAGATTATTGCTTTTCCTTACACATAGCTCTTTGTCCCTTTCCTCTCTGCTTTATGATATTATCTTCAATAAATCAGCTTATAAGTTTGCCAATTTTGTTCCATGAAGATGTTATTCAGGCCTAAGATGATACTTTTTTGTTGTGTCTACAGTAAGAGAAGTTACATTAACATGAAAAAAGGAAATAAATTGATGCCCGCATCTGCACTGCAGTGAGATAATCTGAGTCGTAAAAAAAAAAAGACCACTTGGCAGCGTGTAATTTTTTTTTTGCAGTGTGTTTAGCTGCGGCGGGGCCCAACACACCGTCCCCTCCCTGCTCCTCCTCCTGCAGAAGTGATAGTTTTGAAGGGCAAAGCCAGTGAGAGTGAGACGGACCATCTGACGAGCACTGGCTCCCAAGCACCTCTGTTGGCTTCCGCTGTCTCCGCCGTCTAATTATGCTTCAATCATCCGCAGGAGCGCTGCGTGCGGTAAATTATTTCGCCGAGTAGTGCGGGGACGTGCCGAGCTGCGAGAGAGAGTGAGAAGCAACAGAGACTAAGTATAAATCAGTGAGAGCGAGAGTGAAAAAGAGATGAAGCAAAAAAAAAAAGGTAGGAAAATGTATGAGAGAAATGGATTTGAGGGGGAGACAAGAAGCGAGAGACACTGTGGAAAGAGAGGGGGCTAGAAGGCCTGAGCTAGAGTCCTGCCAGCCATAATGTCGCCTCGGACAGCTTGTACAGCATGAGATAGGCCAGTACTAATGAACAAAGTTATCACTTATCGGGCAGTGAAGAAGGGGAAGATGGAAAGACGAAGGGGAGGAAAGGAATAACTGGCAATCGACATCATCAGCATAACTAATCCTGCTGCAGAGTATTATGAGCTGTGTGAAACTTACCACAGATACAGAGGAAGCTTTTGGGTATTATTGTAATTTCTTCTCAACAATTACAGGTTGTTTTTGCATGTGTATTATTGGTTTCCACTGTAGCAGCACAAACAAAAGGGATCTAATTAAAGTACAATTTGGATTTTTATGTGTGTGACTAGCCTCTGTTCTGTTTCCAGATTGCTCCAAAAAGGCCTCGTGTCTAAACTGTAGGCTTCACAAAGACTAGTGAAGGCCTGCATTCTCAGTATGCTCAATGTTGCCATGCTTGCTTTGAAGCAGACATAAATATGGCTTTTTCAGGCTTGGTAATGGCCACAGTGTGCAGTTATTAGAATCTCTTTGATGTGGCAACTGTGCCAACCTGCTCGCCGTCTATGTGAATTGATCTGGCTCAATTAGCAGGCCCGCAGAGACGACGTTCAAAGGACCGGGTTTGCACACTCAACGTTGACACACATAGGCCAGGTGAAACACTTTGCATTCAATTACACAGCTGGCCCTGAGAATCCATCCTGTAAATAGATCTGAATATCGGACCAATCAATGGTGCAGCTTCGGTGTTCATGAAAGCTTTCACCAAGAATGTTTGGCATATTTTTTAACCAGTGCGACTTCATTTCCTACTGCCATTGGCTTGTTGTGCTTTAACTGAACAGCTATCTTCTGAACATCTCACCACAGTCCAAGTGACTGCACTGTAGCTATCTACTGCATGTGCTCGTGCGTTTATTTCCTTTTTGTGTGAAACTACATATGCGCTGTACACAATGAGCCCTCTCTTCCATCCCTTCCTCTCCTCCCTGATTCAGCTGACCCATTTCAATTTGTCTCCATCAGTCATACCAATTAACTCGGGGATTAGATTCCTCAGTGCCAGCCACCCCCAGTCCTCCCTGTATCCCACCATCTCTCCATCTATCCCTCCATCCATGCTTACTTACCTCTGCTACACAGGGCTGTCACTGCACACTTTAATGATGTTCAACCTCCACAGCCGTACTGGGATTCTCAGTATTCGGCTATGGTAACAGACTGTTGATGTACATAAAGGGAGAGCGCTGAGCACTTTTCCTTCATTGCATTTATGTGTCAGAAATACTACTACAAGGCTACTTACCTGCTATCCTCTGAAGAACTGTAATTTTACACTGAACGGTTCTCACGAAGCCTATTTTTTGTCGTATTTATTTTCATGCTGCTTCTATCTGGCCTGAGAGGTGTTAAAAACTGTCTTCTCCACCTTAATATTTAAAAAAAAATACAAACGCCAGACAATGACACGCCTACTCACACACACAAACAGTAAATCATTAGATTTTGAGAAGAGATACAGTACATGCGGTATCACAAAGATCACAAACCATGCGCTACACTCTATTTGTATTGATCGAGTTAGAGTTAATGCATGCATGAATGCAGCAGTAATGAATATTTGGACTCCTCCCTCTGCAAGCTTTAACACAGAGATGACTATCAATATGCCTTTTCATAGATTTGTATGAATGTCATGATCCACTATGTGACAATGCTCAACACTAGGGACACTATGTTTTTTAACTTATTCATTCATATATTAATTTTACTGAAATAAAGCTGCAAGATAGGATATTGGCGGATTTCTAGGAGGTATACTGATTTGACAAGTAGAGTCTCAGAAATAGAATAGTGGGTGCATTCTTATGATCTAGAAGTGTACAAAGGTACCAAACCGTAAAAAAAATTCTTTCTTTCTAAATACTCATTTTTTTAAATCTACAGTATCAAAACATCCTGTGGTCTGTGTATGATTTGTGATCGTAGGGAGATGAGAGTTCAAAAAGTAAAAGTGAACAAAGATGGCAAAAGCTACAAAGGATACTATAGAATTGGGACAAGAATGGAAGCTTGTTTCATGAATTATTGGCTGTTTCCTTTTTAGCAAAATAAGATGAAACTAGGATGCACAGATCCTCTCAGTATTACTTTGTTGTATGCTTGTAAGTGAAATGTCAAGGCTCGCAGACCCTATGACACTGTGAAATCTACGCATAGGAGCAAACAAAATACATACAGTATTTGCAGCCACTATACAGCACTTGTGTGTTCATGTGAGCGTCACTATTTGCGCGCGCGCACACACACACACACACACACACACACACACACACACACACACACACACAAAGTGACTACATTAAAACATAGAGCATTCATTTTTAATTTACCAGAACATTTTATTTGATTATTGTAACCATTCCGCTGCAGCAGTCTGTATGCCAACTTTAAGAAGCTACTCACATTGAGTTGCACGCTTGTGTGAGTTTACGTTCCCATCGACAGTCACTCTACTTAGGTAATATTTAATGGTAGCTCTGGGTGCTGCAGCACAGTCAGATTAGAGCCTGTACCAGCGCTGACACTTTCCCCATTGTGTTTTACCATTTAAATTTCGTCTTTAAACTATATCCTGAATTTTACTGAAGAAAGAAACATGGGACTCTCCAATATGATGTAACAATCCTGTAGGTTTATGTTATTGCGACCAGTTTTAATTATTTCACCAAATCATGTTTTTTTTTCTGTAATTTTGGCATGGCGGAAACGCTTCGTCATTACAGTTGAGAACAAAATACGGCACCATAATTGCTGAATTTATCCATAAATGACACAAAAGTGAGAAGTGAATTGATTTAAGCTGCAGATTGTTTCCACCCACTGTTAGCGGCGCCAGTAACAGAATTCTTAAGCTATGTGATTGGATGTGTGTTGCTGAAATGCACCTTGGTAGTCGTAGTCAACTGTTTCTTATAAAGAAACCTTTTTTCTAACAGATTCGTTTGCTGCTCCAAGCTGTAGAAGCACTTCAACCGTGAGGCATGTAACATTGTGGGAAATATGAATGGGAGTCTTATTTACTTAATAGCCTCTTTTCAAATCAAATGCATACCATCGGACATGCCTGTTCCTTTGACTTTAGCCAGCTGTCCTCAAATCATTAAATGCAACTTTCCTTATTATGACTCCTTTGTCGCTCCCTTTATCCTTAGCTTCCTTTCTCTATTGCACCTCTTTAATGGATGCTATAGGCATGCCATGTTAAATTGCACTGAATATTTCCATTTCCAGTTGCTTCAATCGTATGTGAGAGGTCTGCAGTAGGAGCAGCAGCGAGTCCAGGCTGAGCAGAGCAGTGTAGATCAGTGCTGGATCAGGGCTCTGTCCTGCTGAGGGTTGATGAACCGGCTCTCTGACACCAACACAGTCCCTCATTCTCCCTAATGAGGAAGAGCAAAGCCAGAGAATCTGGTCCCTTTTCATCTCACTGACACTGCTCCCGTGAGTCTTTTTGTGCATGAGTGCGGACACGGCCGTGCTAGAGAGCGATAAAGGCAGGAATAGGTGGAAATAGAGACGATAAAGTTCCACATCAAAATATCAAACACTCTTAATTGTGCAAAATGTTCTTTTCGATCTGATGATTTTATTGTACATCAAAGAAAAGAAGAAGACAAAAATGCTTTCTCTGATTCCCTGATGAGGTCTAAAAAGTCAAGGTCAGTGTATTTTCTCTTTGCTCAGAAAAGCCCTAGCCCTTAAGACCTCAGGCCCCAAGGAGAGGACTCGAGAGCAGACAACACAGACGTCTCTTAAGAGAGTTTTAATGCAAAAAAGCAAACAATGGGCTGGACAGAAACAGAGGGCAGGCCAAGGTCAAGAATCCAAAAGGTCAAGCAGCGAGGCGGAGGTGCAGGCAGGAGTTACGCAAAAAACAATGCAAAAGTCACTATAAGGTCACAAAAAGACAGGGCTTGTGCAAATAGCTTGAGAGCTTGGCTAGAACACAAGACAATCTGGCAAAGGCTTGATGGCTTGATTGTGCAGGTGTCACAAGGCAGGAAGCAACTCCTGAAAGACAAACCCACACAGCAAAACCGCTAGAGAGCAGGCGCATCAGGTCAGGCTGTGACACACATCATACAACATACACACCGCAACGGGAGGACAGGAAATGGATGCGGAGGAGAGACGAAAGAGTGGAGCTTAAAGAGGGGTGGCGTGGAGGATCTGCGCAGTGTTTTCTCCAGGGTCTTGATGGAGTAAGAGATGGTCAGCAGTTCAGAGGGAGAAATCGAGAGGAGGCAGGTAGCTGTATGGCACACGGGCGTCTTGGCTACCTCTGAGGTGATTTCAGATCATTGTCTCTCCTCCAAAGTGTTTTACACCAAAGACAAAACATCGGCGCATCCCGTGGTTTCAAGTGTGTTTCTAGCAGGCAAAGAAACTCACACTTTTGAATTTTAGAGCGAACGCTTTCTTACCCAAGTTGTCAGTGTTGCATTGCGCCGCACAGTTTCAGCTTGTGTGTTTTTAATAGTCAAGCAGTTTGTTTGCAAATGTCTCCTTTTAGACAGAGTCTGTAATGCACAGTCGTATCAACTTCTACCTAGAAGTGCCTAAATTCTCCGCTGCCCTTTTTGTCTCTGCACAGTGTCAATATTTTGTCTGCGTGCATTGCGATGTCTGTTGTGCGACTGCATGCTGGCTTGTTGTGTTGCGTCTATCTCTGGCCCTGTTATCTCCATTTGTCTTTGTTATGTCTGTCGCTGTTTCTCATTCCTCCACTCCACCCTTAAAAGCTGTTATTCTGCCTCTGTCACTTACTGTATGTTTGATGTTTGGCCTGGTTTGTTGTGCTTTGCTTGTGATATCACGACATTGTTTTCAGTGTTATCTCAGTATTCTTCATGCCGTCTCAGTGTTGCTGCTGTGTTGTGTGAGGGTTATCTTGCTGCCATCTCTGCTTTTATCTTTGCATTATCTTTCGGGTTACCTCAGCGCTGTTGTCCCCGTGTTATCGTATGCCACGATCAAGGTGGTGACCTTTTCTCTCCGACAGCATCTTAAACTGCTCCCCAGTACGCCTTGGCAGGTTGTTTTAGGATTTTCCGACTGTCCTGGATGATTATTGCGATTTCGGAGCTTTTAGACTTAATCTTCACATTTTTGTGGACGCTAGGTGACAAAATATTAGATTTTTTTCTCAGTTTGTTTTACTTGCATGCTTTTCAGCCTGTGTGCATGATTCTTTGCTTTCTCTTGGATCTGTACATTGTCATATGCGTCAAACACGTTCAGCTCTTTGTTTCTGCCAGCGACTGCGATTTGTCTGCTTCATTTGCGTATGCCTGTGTTTACATGGCTGCAAGTCTGTGTTGTTAGATTTGATTCGGAGCATGGTATGAATCATAGCAGATGGCTGCCTCCTTCCAGAGGACTTTGACAGCCGAAGAAAGTTAAAACTGAGAGTGGTAGGCAAGACGGGAAAAAGGGTGGAAAAGCCAGGGATGTGATCACCATCAAACCATCTCAGTAGTGGGAGTATCCATCCGCATCCTTCTCTCTGCTCGATATGTGACATAGATGCAAACTGTCTCCCAGGCTAATTTGCGGAGCAGCACACACTCTTCACGCATTCATTTTGAAGTTAACAGTCATACAGAATCATCTCTTTCGCTTCCATGTAGTTAAATAAGACTGGAGACTCCTTAAATATGTACTCCAGGCTGTTTGCACATCAGTTGATTTGCTAATGCCTCTTTTCCTTCCCTTTTGCTCCCCATGTGCAGTATCTTTCTGACAGTGAAATTTACATCTTGCTCTGGTGTCTTATACAGTTCCTTTACCGGATATCTAAACAAGACCCTTTGGCCTCTTCTGTCTCTGCTAGTCCTCGTGAGAACAAACCAGAGATTTGTATGCCATATGTTTTCATCGCAGTGTTCTGGTCCACACTATAGCAGCCGCTGAACCACAGCACAGAGTCAGTATCGCTTATTAACAGGGTACGCACACCTCATAACTGTCAGAAAAGGGAAGAGGCAGCCTTGACAAGCTAGCTGGTGGGGAGGCACTGCCATCTTGAATAATGATCACTCTCTGAGGCCCCTTCTGGGAGATTAAGTTAACATACTATAGGGATGCTTTTGTTCACTACATCACATCACTGCCTATCTAGACTGACTGTGCCTTGATTTGAACCAACTGTGTTCGGAAACAGCCCAAACTCAAAAGGAAGTATAGTTTTGGTTTGTTTGTTTTTTCATTTTCTTTCATAGAACTTCACCTGTTTGTAAATGGCAATGTAATGTTGGTGGAAAAGGAAATTCGTGGTCACTTTTATGTAAAAGCCATTTCACCTGAAGAAAGGTGAAGAAGGTGTTATTTTACAATTTAGTTCATTTATTGAAAGACATGTACTTGATTTTTTTTTAGGAAACACTCATTTACCCATCTGAAGAAGAAAGGTCATATTATACATACTCATGTACATATTTCACCTTCAGCTGGCAAGATACAGTACATTTCTGGTATTACTGCCCCCAACTATGATGTCTTGCAACAAAAGTTTGGATGATAGTAACCTGATCAGTGTTTCTGTGATCAGGCGGTACTCATCTCTTCCCTGTTGCTGGCTTTGTGATTAGAACATGTACACCTTTTTAATCTTCACTCAAGCTTCACGTGTCTGCTCTTCACTTCATTTCATATTCTTTACACTTTTTGACTGTGAACTCTTACCTGCTACCATTTATAATGATGTTACTCCCCGTGTGGTCTGACAATGTACCATACAATCACACATATTTCTTGGGTCTGTGAGCTAAAGATTGTCTTTTGTAATTATCATTAGATTGTTATTGTATTCTTAAGCCAGGGAAGTCCATAAAAAGCCATAATCCATACAGAAATTAGCTAGTATGAAGTATTCCTGTTGACTTTTATATTGTATTTACAATGAAAAAAAAGTTCAACTTCTGGTAATGTAGCCGTGTTTGGGCTGCCCATCAATATCTATCTATCGGTATACCAGATATTGCGTATTTATAGTAAGTGTCATTATATAGTACTACATTATTCTACTTTATTCCATGAAGCAAAGATGTCTTTGCTTCATGGTTTATATTGTTGCATCTGACTTACAGTAAGACGACTTCTTTTCCCTTGATATGTCAGTTTTGTGATCCCCATGGAAACAGTCACACGCTGCCTCAAATTCTGACAGCCAGACGGTGAGAAAAAGAAGGGAAGAGAGGGAGGGACAGGGAAGATGGGATCTGAAGAACCAGGGGAAGTAGAGATGTGACTCCAATCAAATTATTGGCCAATCAAGTCATAACGTGAGTAATTCAAGGCTTACATCGACAGCCCTAATCTGATTGCCTGTGCATTAGGGGCTCAAAGGAGGGCTCTTAGCGAGCATGCTCAGTGGGGGATCTTGGAGGAAAAGGTGCTTTGATGGGAGACAAGAGAGATTCACTTTTAGTGGAAGAGTGTGTGTGTGTATGTGTGTAAAACAGAAAGAGACAGATAATCTGTAGGGGATGTTGAAATGATGCCTACCTCTACTTTTTGGTGCAATACTGTAAAGGACAGAAAGCCAGACTAGGGGAATTGGGAGGTTTACATCGCCTCTCTGTTGCCATCTGTTTCAGTGCCATTGTCCAATGGCAACATCCCTCATTTGCCCAATTACAGAGGAGGATTATGATGTGTTTGTTTCCTGCCCATGGGCTCCCTGGCCACATCTGACTCATGTTTTAGGTAGAGAAATATCATCCATCCTCTAATGAGTCCTGCCAGAATAGCCTAGTTAAAGTCACATTGTTTTTTTTTGCCTCTAATAGCGTTTTTCAACACGCACGGTATGTATGTAAAATCTAATAACATTGCACACAAATGTAACGCCATATCTGCATGCAGCCTACCATGAACTGTGTAGGATAATCTGGACGATGTCCCTCCACTGTGATATCAATGAGGCCAATGAAACCAGGTTTCATGACTACGGGGCCAGCCATTAAACGGAAGGGACTCCAACAAAAGGCCAGGCCCTCAGAGAGCACAGTGTTTC